>JAAGAY010132911.1:0-11692 GCA_011801015.1 Ardeotis arabs | reverse complement strand
GTGTGACAAAAAAGTAAGAAATACAGGGTCACAAAACTCCAGCAGTTCTGAACAGGAGGAACAGCATCTCTTGGAAACTTCTGGGTCCAGCAGTAGCTCTCTGAATAATCCAGCTGGGTCTGCAGTAGTCAGTGCAATAAGTAACAAGAAAAATGAAAAGAAACAAACGGAAGGATTTCAGGAGCAACATTCAGCTGCAGAAGGCTGTCAGCTTCACAGTGGAGACAGACACAACTCTGCGAGTTCAGGTAAGGACGTATCGGAATGATCCAGCACCTCTTGAAATTTGATTGTCAGTTATGAGTCTTTTTAGCAGAAGTTCAAATGGCAGGATAGAACATCACTCCTATTCAGCAGAGAGAGTATTTAGTAACTTTGGAAAAGAAAAAGCAATTGTTTTAACTAAGTCAGACTGAGACAGTACAGAGAATGTGTTCAACGGAGAAAAAGTTATTGGCAGGCTAGGGGATCAGCGTGATGGCAGGCACTCACCTGTGAGCGGGAGTAAGAGCCAAAGGGAGCAGTAAGGAAAGAGCGTTGTCAAAAGCATCTGAAATGGCAACGGATGGGTGTGGAGTTGGGTGTGAGCCAGGGCTCTGTATTAATTTTTATGGCTTTATTATTTCTGGGATGACGTGGATTTTATTGTACCAAAAAACCCCCTGAAATATTACAGAACCATCTCCACCAGCTTGCCTAAATTAAGTGAAGCAAAAAGATATTTTATATCTATTTTAACTTTAAGTCAAAGAACTGGATAAAGAATCCAAGCCTCCTGTTCTTCCATGTTTAATGTGTTTCCATTTATTTGGCAGAACATTCTGGTAACGGAGGAATGCAGGTGAATGTGACTTGTATTGTTAAAGTATGTAGTCCAGACTGCAGTTCCCAGTTCCCAGAACAGACTAGTTCAACTAGCATGGATTATGGAAACGCTCCCTATTATTCCTCAACAGGGGAAGAAATTCCCTTTTCAAAAGAAGAAAACTCCTCGAAAAAAGAAACTGAAATTCAGATCTCAGTGGAAAATGAGGACAATCTACTTCAGGACTTACTTCCAGAAGAAAAGAAGTTTCCTCTGGGTATTCAAGATGTGGGGATGAAAACCAGTTAAAGGAAATTACAGATCATTTACCGATTGACTGATAAAATTAATCAAACAACCCCTTATCTTCTAAAATAAACATCATGTTAAATGTAGCATTTAACAGAGACTACAGAGACTTGAAGTTTCGGATGAATATAGACGCTGATGCTTCTGAGGTCTTTCATCTCTTTTGTCAGCTTTGAGAGTTGAAGGATGACCTTTGCAGTTTAAAAAAATTTGGATGGTTTTTTCTTTTATACTAAAGGGCCAACTCCTCCCTTTCTTCTGCGATACCCCAGAGAGACCTTGCCAGATTTGAAAAGGAACATTTTTCTAACTTCATGCCATTGATTTTTCTGCTGAAACTTCTTGTGATGATATTTTTGGTTCAGGTATGCCACCTGTCGAGAACATGGCTGTGACCACTACTTCTAAGAGACTGGAGTTAAATTATCATTCGTTCAATGCTAATGAATTATCCATTTGATCTTAAAACTATTGCATTCAGTTTCCTATCCCATATCTTCAGGAACATACTTTCCCCTCATCTTCCTATATATTTCTTTTATTATTACATCTTCCTTTCACTCATTATTGGACCAAACTTCTCAAATCAACCCCAAGAATATCAAGGAGTGAGATCTTTTACAGGAGCTTTTTTTTTTTTTACTAGATTACAACAGTTATGTCTAAACAATAGCATTTCATTAGGTGTACATAGTTCATTTTATTTTAGAAAAGAAAATCTAGATTAAATAGTTGTTTTCTTGGAGTATGAAGTTTGTTTTTATTGACAGCTCTAAAGTTTGTCATCTTTGTGTCCTGGCAAATTTAATGTGGTTCCCCGCGTGATTCTGATCTCATTTTTGAGGTTAACCATAAATCCAAAATATTTTTCCCTATGTTCCAGTGAGTATTACAGAAGATCCAGTTGAATATGTGTGGCAGATAGCTCACGCCCACTGACGTCAGGAAGAGGGCTATCTCTTGATGGTTGCATAGCATAATCTGTAAAAAGTGGAATTGACTCAAACCTCCGTACCAGAAAATCCTGTTCTTCACTTCTTGCTTGATGCTGAAGACCCAACCACCTCTCACAGAAAATGAGTAGAGGTTCTCCTTGAATCACGTGGGAGTCTTTAGGTTTTGGAAGCCGATTTTTAAGATCCCATTTCCCATAATTATACTTTACCTATGTGACTTAACTGACAATTCTGGCATCTATATTCAGCCAGAATTTGCAATGTGGTGTCTGAATTACATTTGCATCAAGTCATACAGTAGGCATAACTTTTCTTTTACGCCATAAAAACACCGCTGGACATGACCACCATTGTACTTCCCTTCCAACTGAACTACGCTATTCTACCTCACAATAAACCGCACGCAGTAGTTATTTCTGAGGCCTTAGACTGAAACAGGATATTTTGCAATAGCATTTATTCTACAGCTACAGAAGCGATACAGATTTTAAAATATAACTTTCAAACTTCCACAAAAGCTAATGTTTACTAAATGTTACTAACGTTTACTAACGTTATTTCTGGAACTGGTCTTTACTTCTACTATGAAGAAACCTTTTACAACTGTGTATTAAACTTGTACTTGAAGGCAATTTTCAGGAAAGACTTTGAAAATGGGCACGCTGAAACTATTACAAAACTGAAGGATTTAGGCAAGAAAATAACCTGATTTTATACAGCGCTTTGAGCCTCTTGCACTGCACTGAGTATTTTCACGTCTTGTCCATCAGCTCCCACTGTTAGGACCGCACTGAAGAAGCAGTGAAGATTTTTGAAGAAATTTTTTTTAAAACTTCAGAAAGGAGGATCCTGTTACAGCAGTTATTTTACTGGGTTTTCAAATTATGGAGCTGTGTGACAGAAGGAAGATCAAAGTTTTACGCTGAAGTAGGAAAAGTGTGCTTGCGTTTCCTTATATTAAAAAAGTTTGTATTTTTAGAATTATGTGTAGCTTTATTTCCTGACCTCTCCATTAAACAAAATTCTAATTTTTAGAACAGGTTGTTTCATTTGATAGGTTAAGCCGCAGCTTTCCAATTTTATTTCCTGTTGTTACCGCCGAATTACAGGAGGACTGATCCCCTGCAGCCCGAGTATATGCGCTATGCTGAAGAGGCCTCTCTCCCTTCAGCGGAGATGAATAAAATCATAATTTTGACCTCCAGCCTGAGCAAACCGACCTTGGACGCTTTTAAGCGCCGAAACACTTTGTTCACTGCGATTTGCTCCACACGACAGCGGCTGTGAGGATCCCGGCCCGGTAAACGCGCCAGGCCGGGGCTCCGGGGCAGGCCCCCTCCTGGCGGGCTCCCGCCACGCGGACGGCGGCGGGAAGGGTCGCGAGCCCAGGCTCCGCCGCCGGCGCGAGGCGGCGCGAGGCAGAGCGCTTTCCCGGGCGCGCCTCCAGGCGGCGCGAGGCGGAGCCAGCCCGGTCCCGCCGCCCGGCCCGGCCCCGCCCGGCCCGGCTCCGCCTCAAAGAGGCGGGGGGGGGGAGGCGCGTATCGATAGCTCGGCGCTCCCCTCTCCCCGCCGGCTGGCTCGGGATCGATTGGCGTGCGGCCCGCCGACCCCGCGCACCACCCAGGAGGCGGCCGCCAGCAGCGGGAGCCCAGGTGCGTACCGGCGGGCTGGGGGCGCGGCGGCGGCGCTGGGCCCCGGCTGTCGTTTTCTCCTGCGTCACCCTCCGCTCCGAACTCGACGGCGGCTGCATGGCGCGGGCCCGGCCCTGGGGGGCCCCTCCCTGCCTGACGCCCCTCGCAGGGCTCCGCCCCGCCGTCCCGGCCCGGGGCGAGGGGCAGCCGCGCGGTGCCTTCTCCCAACGCCTCGGGGCCACGGAGAGGAGCGTTCCCCTTCCCACCCCGTCTCCGCCGGGGCTCTGCGTGGCGCCTCAGCCCCGCGGCCGGGCCTGGCGGGTGCCCCTCAGGCGCCCTCCCCGCCTGGCGCAGGCCGTTCGCCGCCCGCCTCTCCGTGGCCTCCTCAGGGCTCCCTGCCGCCCCTCTGGGCAAGGTGACCTTTCGCTTCGGCTCCCACGGGCGCTGCGTGCCAACAGGTCTCTCGTGCTTCTCTCCTCCCCCCGATGCGTTTGCTTGCGTGGACAGAGAGAGGGGAGAGTGTCCTGAAAGCTGCTCCCGCCTTTTTTTTGGTGTAACCAGGCGCTGAGTAAAATGCCCCCTCACTGACAGGCAACATCATCGCAGCTCGCTTCCTCCTTCCCCTGCAGCCTTTGCACTGCCCCAGGCCCACTCCTTCAGGGCCTGTCTCCTACTCCCTGTTGGAAAAATGGTATCTTTTTCCAGAAAAAGTGAGCCAGCTTTGAGTAAGGTCCTGTTTTGGACTTTGATTCTCATCCTGATCAGGGCTTACTGTGGCTTTTTGCTGTGTACGTTAAGAAAATAACACCACTGTCATAGAAAAGAAGTGTGTTTTCTTTCCAGTGGCTCAGCATTGAACTGCAAAGTTATGAATGTAAAAGCCTTAAAACATTTGAAGGATACCTAAATAGTTATTTATGTTCCACAACTTTAGTTGGAGGAGGTGATTTACTTCATTTACAGTCCTTATGATGACTTCAGCCAGTTCATGCACCAGAGGTTTTCGGTCACTGGGATGCTAACCTGTTCTGTGCTTCTAAGTGTTTCTTCACAATCTTTCCTCTGTTTTGGCTCCTAACACCTGTAGATTTTTTTTTTTTTTTAATCTGCTTAAGGGTAAAATGACAAGGATTTTGCTTGTGTTTGAACTTCAGCTTTCTTGTCAATTTTATTAGAATAAAAACTTATAATGTAAAGGGGTGGCCCCATGTTTGGTCTTTATTATGTGGAATAATACAATTGTTTTGGAAAAATGTTGACAAATTTCACAAAGATAAAAATGTTAAATATGTTTAACATGAAGATATGGTTTATTCAAATGTAACTTCCCTATGTCACGTTATTTATGGTGTTCATGTTTCGTTCTGTGTGACAGCATAGTTTCGCTTTTCAGCCCTTAGAAAAAGTCTTTCATTATTTGATTAATTCTGGCTATTTTATTTAACTATATTAGTTAAATGTTTTCACTGTTTGGTTTTCTTTTTAAGAAATAAAGGCTTAAATGTGACTGCCTAAAATCAAGCAAACATCGTAATGGGAAAACCCTGAATCTTAAAATTTAACTCTTGAAGTCATTGTTTTCTTCTGTTGTCAGAAGTAAATAAGTCTGAGGTATCTTGCTTCTCTGCTCTGTAGTGCTCAATCTTACAGTGGTTTAGGGAGGTGTTTGGGGTTGGGGCACTTTGCTGAACACAGAATGGATGCATTTATGACATTATACCCACGTGCGTGACCTGCATGCTTGTCTCCTTACTGTAATAACACACTTGATCCTGCCCTGGCAGAAGCTCATAGTAGTTTTGCAATTCACTGGTTGAAAACTTGAACAGGGACTTAGGTGTTTTAATGGTCTGATTGCCACATAAGTTCAAACAAATTATTGGAGAAGAGCACAAAGGGAGATGTGTACGCGTATGACCAGTGTTGCTTCTCTAATGTAGCTTCGTTCCCCTCTCGATGCAGTAGTCCATGCTGTCACTTTGAAAACCTGTTAGAGTAACTGTTGATGAGCTACTTATGTGATTTGTATCTGATTACTTCCCACACATATGCTTTTCCCAAAAAAGGGATTTGGGTAGAATAAGTTGTTTCATAGATGTGATAAGAATTGTACAAAAATACAGTCGGAGGCTCTGGGCTGTTGCTTTAGACCAGGCTTCCAAAACAAGAATGCTGTCAACTTGAAGAAAATACTGGCAGCAGAAGTCGGGGAGGCCAGTACAAAACTGCTTCAGATCAACGTGAAATTTAAGTCTTCCCTTTTCTGGAGGAGGACTGTAGATTTGCTTTCTTGATTATTGCAACAAAATGTGGTGTTTTGATTAGAAAAAGGATGGAAAGGTGAACTTAATTTGCAGATGGGAGTGGTCTGTAATGATCGAAGCTCTATATGAAATTCTGATTTGAGACTTAAAGGGCAGAGCATAAAGCATTTTTTCAAGGTAGAAATCAAGTTTATTGTTTTTACTCCTTTTTAGATTACAGTAAGAATTACAGTGATAGCAGTATGCCAGCTCTCCTGAGAGTGTATATTTCAGACAATCATATTCTTCATGTTCTTACTTTCAGAGCAAGACTGTAATTATGGAAAAGAAATCCCGAAAATGACAGAAAAACATTAGTTGCCCTCTTCTAGGACAGTCATGTTGGAAGGATTGGTAGCCTGGGTCCTCAACACCTATTTGGGCAAATATGTCAATAACCTGAACACAGACCAACTTTCAGTTGCTCTTCTAAAGGGTGAGGCTCTGTGGTATTTTCTGTAGTGTTCTCATGCTGTGATTGAAAAAAAAAAAGTTTTAAAATGTTATGTTTTTGTAATAACTGGAAGCTGGAATAGAAACGGTCACTTAATGTTGTGTTTGACATTTTATATAAAGCCTTTTGATGCAGAGTTTGTACTAGCACTTTGCAATGAATAGTAAATTCTCTCATGTTTCTCTCTTTGTTGCTTTTTATCAACACCATTAAACCAATTTATATGAAACTTCCAAAAGCATGCTTAGCATATCTTACCAGCATGTTTAATTTATGTAATCTTTGACTGTCATTTTTCTTCCTACTATTCAGTAACTTTCCTGTTGAGGGACTGTGGCAGGACGTATTCCATAGTCTTTACTTCTTAAATTTGGTGCTGGTAGTTACTCCCCTGTAATTAAGACTTCTCGTTATGTCATATTATGTTCATGAGTCTTGTACTTTTACAGAGTTGTCAAATCAATGCTTTCTAACTTACCTTTTGCTGCTGTTATCTGCTGGTTTTGGAGAGAATGTTTTATAACACTGCAAAGATTTTTTTGTGCGTGCTTTTTGTAATATTAAGAAAATGCTTTAAAAGTATTTATTTTCAAAAGACAAAGAGTAGCAGCTTTCTCTTTGGTTACAGTAAAGTTCAGATCTAAAATGTTGCAGAAGATTGCTTCTAGATGAGCTCATCAAATAGGCTGAACACACGGCACTGAAAAATTAACAAGTATATTAAATAACCTTTGCAATTGTAACACAACTTGAAGTGATAGGTTGAGTGGTCTCATGAAATCCTGTTAGGTTTTTTTTTCTTTAAAACATGATGGTAGTCATTTTAGGCTTGTAATGTTCAAATTGGCATTCTTTAACATAATTTTGTTTAACGGACTTGTCTTTTTTTCTGCTTTATATAGGTGCTGTTGAATTGGAAAACTTGCCACTAAAGAAAGATGCCTTGAAGGAACTGGAATTACCATTTGAAGTAAAGGCAGGTTTGTATTTTGCTTGTGTGTGCAGGACAAATATTTATAAACAGGAAGTATGACATATTTTAGAAGATCCTTCACCTGTGAGTCAGAAGCTTGAACAAATGAGGTAACCTGGTTTTCAGGTAATCTAGTTCTATTTTGTAACAACTTGTTTGTTTCTCATACCATTTTTTCTTTCAGAGTGTGCAAGGATGATAAAGAATGTTTATACAGGAATCTGACAGCATCTCTGTTTTGTGTATCTAGGTTTCATTGGCAAAATAACGCTACAGATACCTTTTTATCGGCCACATGTGGATCCATGGGTGATATCAGTCTCAAAACTGCACTTAATTGGTGCACCAGAAAAAAAAGAAGATTTTGATGAGGAAAGGGAGAAGTTGCAAGAAAGAGAACACAAGAAAGCCCTTCTTCTAGCACTTGAAGAAAAATGGAAAGTGAGTCATATTTGTCTTTCATGGTGAAGAAACTGCTATGGTAGATGGATTGCGTTTAAGTCGCCTAACAAATAGGAGAAAAACTGCATAGGAAGCTGAGTTAGAATTTGATTCATAGTGCAACATGATAACAGAGTGCAATTTCTGCCCCACTCCACCCCCATCATGTTTTGTGTCCCACAAATGTTGGAGATACTGAAATATTTTTTTTTTTCTTCTCCCTATTCACAGTAATGTCAGTATAAATACGTATATTGTTTCCTGACCAGTTGTTACAGTAGTGGTTCATGCTTATCCCTATTTTCTCTTTTAGAAAGAACGACAACAGAAAGGGGAATCTTACTGGTACTCGGTTACTGCGTCTGTAGTCACAAGAATTGTAGAAAACATTGAAGTAAGCCTTTGCATTGTAGAGCTTTTCCTGCTTGTTAAGAATTACCTGTGCTTCACATTGCGTAGTCCTCAGAGAAGAAATATGTAAATCAAAGGTAGATGTTTGGCAGAGGACAGTGCCTTTTCAGATTGAATCTTTGTAACTTCAGTCTTAAACTGGTCCTGATGGGAACTTCTGGAAAGGAAAAGCTTTCCATACTTCTTTTACCAAGGGGAAACATCAGCTTCTGTTGGTTTGTAACAGTAGGGGGATAATGAATTTGGATAAAATCCGGTGGGTTTTGCTCACATTTCAATTATTTTAGTTATAAACCCACCAAAATACTGAATTTTTCTTGAAGCAAAGAGCATGATTTGTTTTGATAAAAAGATAATTTGTAAAGAAACAAATCTCAAGAGTTTCTGCAGATCTATGATTTTGATTATTTGCCTGCATGTTGTCTCTCAGGTTCTTTATTTGTTCTTTTGCTGCTATTAATAAAAATCTGCCATGTATCTCCTAAGTTTCAAAATGGCTCAAAAGTATGGCTGTTACGCTCTGTTACTTTTTGTCTGCGGAAGCCTAATGTGAGTTTTTGGTTGGCAATTACACATTTGCCTTTAAAATGGAGAATAATAGTAGGACAGCAAAATGAAGTACCCTGTCTTGTGAAAGTGGCTCATTGTTTTTGGGGAGAAGGGCAGGGACTAGTGGTATCTGAGGAGAAGGCAGAACCAGAGGGTACAAAAATGGAAGTGAGGAAATGGATTTTTATGAGATCTCAATAACTACCAGAAATTTGTAGAATTGCAGAAATTAAGAACTAAATTGCTTCAGTATTAATGAATAGTGTAAATAGTTATCTCTAGTAATGTTTCTTTTCTGTCTAGTTAAAAATTCAGGATGTCCATTTGAGGTTTGAAGATGGTGTCACAAATCCTTTGCAGCCATTTGCTTTTGGCATATGCATCAAAAATGTATCAATGCAAAATGCAGTATTTGAACCAGTAAGTATCACTTTTAGTACGAGAACTCATGACAGCTAAGATGTGATGCTGTATTTTATGGATGCTAGTTAATGTTTAGTAAAAGTGTGGCATTTTTAAGAGTCTTCTCGCTATTGTTATGCATTGATTCTGGGCGTTTCATATTGTTTATCGAGTATGTAGAACTAGAAACTACATGGCTCAGGGTGCATGATCTTGACTTTATTCCACTTTTTCTATTTCAGGTAGAGAAGCTGATGCGGAAAAAACAGTTGGATGTTGCTGACTTCAGTGTTTATTGGGATACCAACTGCACTTTATTGGGTGACCTGCCTCCTGGTCAGCTACAGGTACAAGAGAGATTTTGTATATGAAGAGATATTTTTGTTGTTGTTAGTCTCCTTTCTATATTGCAGACCTAACTGACTTAGAGTTTATTGGATCTAGTACTCTTAAGAGCAACAGAAGTTTATGGTTTCATGCTATAGTGGTAGGATACATGTGCAACCCACAGAGGCTGTACTGTGAAATACCTTGTTTTACCTTTGAAGAGCGAATTTGTTTAAATTTTTTTTTTTCGTGGACTGGCATGCTAATAAAGTGTATTCTAATACATGAAACCAGTGCATCCTAGTAAGTATAGTACGCTCATTTCTTATGAATAAATTTGCTTGTAACCCACAGGAAGCTATGGACGAAAGTATGGAAAGTCGTGATCATAATTACATCATGGAACCTGTATGCACTTCTGCCCTTCTTAAGAGAAATTGTTCTAAGGAGCCTTTAAGATCACGCCAGACTCCGCGTCTTGAGTGTGACATTCAGCTTGAGACTATACCCTTGAAACTTTCCCAGGTGAGTACCAACCAGCTTCGACTTTCAATATCTGAGGCAGAGACTGTTGATAATCAGAGTAAACGAGGCCAATTATTGCAGGGAAATTACATTCTTGTTTGTTTATTTTAGTAATAGGAGGGATGCATGTGGAGTTTTTTTAGTCTGTAGAATGTACAATAGCAGTTGATGTTAGGTTGATAATCTGACATGGAAGGAGATTTCATTCTGTGTGTTTGTAAGTAAGGAAGCCTGTAAACTGAACGTCACACATGAACTACCAGCTACTGGGAGAAGATATGTGATACTAGATAAGCAAATTATTAATTATGGGTAACATTAATCTTAATTCTGAAGCCATATGCAGGCCATTCATGCAGATAAACTAAGCCTGTGGGGTTTTTTTTTGTTTGTTTCGTTTTTTCCTCCCCTTTGATTTGGAAAGCACTCCCAATATTGGCTAATTGATCTGTGTGTTATTTTACTAAAAGATGCAGTATCAGCAGATCATGGGATTTTTAAAGGAACTGGCTAGAAAGGAGCGACAACTTAAATTCAGGAAGTGGAGACCAAAGGTTACAGTAACAGAGAAGTAAGTATACCTACAGGTGTGGTGTTAATATGATAGCAAAAGCCATACCAGGAGACTACAATGAAGACCAATATTAAAAAGTAGGTAATAATAATATATTAGTGTTTCACTTTTAATGTTTTGTTCCCCTACCTCATGAATCAGTTTTAAATACTCAGATGTAGTTCAGACTTAAAATAAAATTATTCTTACCTAAGGCTTTAAATCCTTCTTTCACAGCTTCCAAGAACTGAAATTAAGTTGGAGGTTCTACCCCCATGTGCACACTGTAGTGTTCTGAAATTTTCTTTGTGGAAAGAGCTTCTATTAAGTTTCTTTTAAAGATGGTATCAGTTCAGATCAGAGGTCTGTGTCACACAACGTTTTGTTGTCTATGTCTGATACGCTGAATCACACTAAAGCAGTGGAGACTTTGCAGAGCACTGTTCTACACAGTTTGTAGAACTAGCCCATGTATGCTGTTTCATACTGATGCTTTTTCTGACCAGTTGCACTCTGGTTTTTTGCTGAACCTCTCCTAGACCGTTCACCAGTTTGACATGCATTTGGTCATGCATTTTAATATTAGTAATATAGTAATTTTAAAATGTTTCAGCTGCCGAGAGTGGTGGATCTTCGCTTTGAATGCTAATCTTTCGGAGATCGGCGAGCAGAGGCAACGTTCTACCTGGGAGTTTGCGTTACATCGGGCCCAAGACGCAGTGTCTTACACTAACATGTATTATAGGAAGTTGAAGGGGGAACCGCTGTCTGCTGCAGAGCAGGTATTTAGATTTGGGTTTTGTATAGTGTTGATGAGTCATCTTATATTTGATTTGTTTCACCTTCTCAAATTTAAACTCTGTTCTAGTTTAGAAACATCTTTAGTTTTACTGCAGGCCATTTTCACTGAACAGACTGTCTTTTGACCACAAATGAGTTTTTAATGCTTGAAACCAGGGCTTGTGGGAGGTGTGTATACAGCAAGCTTCTTATGTTTTTGTTTTGCTATGCAAAAACCTGTCTCTTTTTTTCTTTTTTTTTCTTTTTTTTTTT
>JAAGAY010132910.1:0-39086 GCA_011801015.1 Ardeotis arabs | reverse complement strand
GGGCAGAGGCGCAGAGGGGGAGGCGCAGGCCTCGTGGGCCTTGCAGGCCTCACCCTCTGGCCTCTCGCCAGGTGGCCGACTGGGCCCAACTCAGCCCGGCCTGGCTGCAAGAGGTGGAGAGGAGATGAGATGGATGATGTGAAAAGATCCTGAGAGGCTTCTGCCAGCCTGTTGTGAAGAACTTTTCTTGTGAGAGAAACAGCTGCAGATGCCAAGGTCAGTTCAGAAGGAGGGGAAGGAGTAATGCGGCTCTTGGCCAAGATTCCCCTGCAGCCTGTGGTGACGACCATGGTGGAGCAGGTTGTCCCCCTGCAGCCCGTGGAGGTCCACGGAGGAGCAGAGATCCACTTGGAGCCTCTGAAGGACCCCATACCGGGGGAGGTGGATGCCTGAAGGCGGCTGTGGCCTGTGGAGGGCCCGCTGGGGCAGCCGTTCTGGAGAGACTGCACCCCATGGAAGAGATGACCCACGCCAGAGCAGTATCACAAAGGACTGTGGCGTATGGGTGGGACCCCACACTGGAGCAGGGGAGGAATGTGAGGAGTTCTTCCCCCGACTATGAAGCAGCGGCATAAAACATCGCGTGATGAACTGATCGCGACCCCCATTCCCTCTTCCCCCCTGTGCTGCTCGAAGGGGGAATGTAGTAGAGATAATGTTAAACTTGGGAAGAGGGAGGGGTGGGGAGGAGGTTTATCTTGTTCTCTGTCTCATTATCCTGCTAGTTTTAGTAATAAATGAATAGTTTTCCCCAAGTCGAGTCTGTTTTTGCCCGTGACGGTAACTTTAAGGATTTCTCCCTGTCCTTATCTCAAACCTCAAGCCGTTTTTCTTCTCCCCCTATTCCCTCGGAGGGTGGGGGGAGTGAGAGAGAGACTGTGTAGTCTGGTCCCGATCGGGGCTGAACTACGACAGTTAGGAATCTTTACTACATAAATATAGTTTGGTTAGTGATGTCTAGACTAGCTTTAATGCTGCACAGCTGCTAGCAATGAAACAAAACTTTGGCAACACCCTTGCCAGCTCCCTTGGTAAATTCTCAGGATTTTTAACCACCATTCTGCTGATTTCTGGGTTGATAAAGTAATAGATTTTAGCTGGATCTTTTATAGTCCCTGGATATGTCCACTGGTTTGAAAGCCCTGGTATGAATAGTTCCACACCTAAAATATGAAGCTGAATAGCAGTCAGCCACAGGAAGCAAATTACAGCTGGATAGTTTAGTGGGTAAGATACTTGCGAAGAGCTTGGAGCCTGACTTGGCTGTGCAATAATTTACATTTTTTTTAAGAAATAGAGTAAACTCTCTCTGGCTCAGTTCTTTCAGTGTAAAATTGGATTTTTAATGCTTCCTGATTTTTTGTGTGTGTGTGCATGCACACATACTCACATACACACACACACACACACGAGGCCATGTCCATCATTGTCCTTAGTGTTGTGAAGAGGCTTGTAAAGCTCTTAAATATTTAACACCCATGAATAAAAGTGGGAATCGTATGACTCAGAGATAATCTTCTGAAAATGTAGGCATCTAGGATCTCCCAATAATTAAGAGAGAGTGAAAGCCTCAGTTTTGACTGCCTCGGACACCTATAAGCAGATGTAATGACTCACTGCTGTGAAGGTGCATATGTCTCCTCAGGGATGACAGAGGTTACCAGATTAAACTACAATTCTGACTTCTAGAGGCTATGTTTCTTTGAGGTTCATATTCTAAATGGAAATCTCTATTATGGCTGTAAATAGAAAATACTGTTTGTTACCTTAGAACTAACCTGATGTCACCAGAGATGGTGATATACCAGGAAACAGCCCTATCAGAAACTTCTAAATGCATAGATCTTATTAACTTGGAGAAAAAAAATAAATATCTTTAGAAACTGAAGTTAAAGGAAGAGAAAGTAACTGAATGAAGTTCATTTTTCCTTCTGTTCTTGGTGTTTCTGTGTTCGCATGCTTTCTGTGATGTGATAGCTTTCCAGAGAAATCTTGCCAAGTATTTTATTATTGACAATATTTAAATTCAGGATAATGAAATGTCTAAGTATCCTGCCAAATCTAGAAGAGGACCCAAGTCTGTTCTCTGCAATATTTTACTGTCTTTCCCCACTGAAGATTGAGGACCCTAAAGGGTTTCCAGCTACAAAAATTCCCAACAGATCTGCAGCAGCCATGGTCAGCAATTACTGGTGATATCTGCAGGACAAAAATGCTCAGATGGAGAAGCTTGAAGCATAAAAGAAACTCCTATCCAGATTGGGTGTTGACTTCTCTTTACTACCTGAGACAGTTGTTAGCTTCAGTCTGCATTGTGTTTCATTACCTGGTTCTACTGGTACATAATCACAACTGGTAATTCCACTGGTACAATAATTACAACTACCTGAAAGGAGGTTGCAGGGAGGCGGGTATTGGTCTCCTCTCCCAAATAACTTGTGATAGGACAAGAGGAAATGGCCTCAAGTTGCGGCAGGGGAGGTTTAGGTTGGATATTAGGAAACACTTCTTTACTGAAAGAGCGATCAGGCGCTGAAACAGGCTGCCAGGGAAGTGGTGGAGTCATCATCCCTGCAGGTGTTCAAAGAACATGTGGCACTCCAGGACGTGGTTTAGTAGGCATGGTAGTGTTAGGTTGACGGTTGGACTTGATGGTGTTGGAGGTCTTTTCCAACCTTAAAGATTCTATGATTCTATGATGATTCTACACAGAATCAATAGGAAATCCTCACTGGGGCACTTACGAGTGAGGTAGCCATTACTGAGTAGCTGTGAATGTAAAATAAATATCAGTCACATTATACCACTTTAAATACCTACCTCTATTGCAACAGAGAATGTGGAGAAGCTGTGGCTCCACGTCAGATTACTGCTCGAATCTTCAAGCATGTTTTTATTCAGCAAAAGCATGGTTAAAATTTTGCAATCCAAATGTGGCATGTAAACACACCTCTTCCACTGGGATTAGAGCAAATCCTGTGCATTACTAAGCAAGCATCAGCTCTTTGCTTCTTTACATGTTACTCTGGAGAGCTAAGAGCTGTTACACAAGCGGTTAGGGTCGTATTTTGAAAAAGATTTTTTTTTTTGTGCAAGAACAGAGCTTTGCTTTTTTCAAAATCTTGAATTGGTGCTCAGCACAGTCTCTGAACATGCTTGGAAATCTGAATAAAATGCATGAATAATAAGTAATGAGAAAGAAAAAGGCTATGTGACTAACTTAAATGATGCCAAGTTGTGTCTGCAATTTGGCACTATTTGCCAATTTAAATAATGATAGCTTTGTCACTTAAAACTGAATGTATAAAGAAAGGTACTTGGTTCAGTCCTATGTATTCTAAGGTCTTTGCTATGAAATAATAGAAAAAATATTCTGCCCACATATGTTGAAGTGTATTCGCTTTAGAAGTTTGCTTGCTTAAAGGTCATTCATTGCTCCCTGCACTGGATAAATGACAGGATCTGAGGATCTATTCATTATAAGAAAAAGCATTGTATGAAAGAACAGAGTGGTAACATTCCCTTTCAAAACAGCTGTGCTGCAACGCTGCATTCATTTTTGAACACCTTGCTTCTACGTAAATTATTGGTGGGAGATGTGAGGAAATAAATTACAATGATGAGAGTGCCAAAGAGACTGGCTTCCTGGAGAAGGTGATGAGCCACATGTGCATATGGTAGCTTGGACAAGTGACTAACGGCTACTGGAAATATGACAGAGGTCTTCCAATATTTAAAGGGCATAAACAGGGAAGTGAGAGAACTTTTTAGCATAATGAAAGTGAAGAAAAGTGTAAATCTTCTGGGATAGGAGACTGTTGTGTAGGGCACACTCTATTAGCTCTGTTGAAATAATCATTGTCATATACAGCATTGTCCTAGTTCTGGATTGTAATTCTTGCATGACTGCTAGAAATTTGCTTTAAAAACAATAAGAAGAAATGCAGTCCAAGTAATGAGAAAACAAAACACCATTTTGAGAGGAAAATCTTCCTGACTGGCAACTTTGATGAGCTCTAGAACTTTCTGAAATGTAGCAAAGCACTGTCTCCTGGGACCTTAAGTAGGGAATGGGTAAGCAAAAGTGTAATAGCAAGCACTTTTAGATTGACAAAGAGCAGAACTAAATTTGATGAGGTATATTCAATTTAAATTGCAACAATAATCAAAGTCTTTAACTTTCTAAAAACATATTTCCCCGTGGTGCATCTGTAATTCAGAATACACTAGAAAAGTCAAATCAAAGAAATAAGAAAAAGGTACTACCGTGTTGCGGCACCCCTCCTTCTCTTTCTTCTTTTTCTGACAACTGTGCTGCAGAAGAAGCAATGGAGTGAATACAATTTAAGTTCATTCTGCCATATAAGCATCTTTAGCAGGACTGGCATGCACTTGCCTTGCCTTACCTACCAGCACAGAATGACAACATCTTTGTTGGCGACATGGACAGTGGGATAGAGTGCACCCTCAGCAAGCTTGCCAATGACACCAAGCTGTGTGGTGCCGTCAACACGCTGGAAGGGAGGGATGACATCCAGAGGCACCTTGACAGGCTGAAGAGGTGGGCCCGTGCCAACCTCATGCAGTTCAACCAGGCCAAGTGCAAGGTCCTGCACCTGGGTCGTGGCAATCCCAGACACAAATACAGGCTGGGTGGAGAATGGATGGAGAGTAGCCCTGAGGAGAAGGACTTGGGAGTGCTGGTGGATGAGAAGCTCAACATGAGCCGGCAATGCGCCCTTGCGGCCCAGAAGGCCAACCGCATCCTGGGCTGCATCAAGAGGAGCGTGGCCAGCAGGTCGAGGGAGGTGATTCTCCCCCTCTACTCGGCCCTGGTGAGACCCCACCTGGAGTACTGTGTCCAATTCTGGAGCCCCCAACATAAGAAGGACATGGACCAGCTGGAGAAGGTCCAGAGGAGGGCCACAAAGATGAAAGGAGGGCTGGAGCACCTTTCCTATGAGGACAGGCTGAGAGAGTTGAGGCTGTTCAGCCTGAAGAAGAGGAGGCTCCGGGGAGACCTGATAGCGGTCTTCCAGTACCTCAAGGGGGCCTACAAGAAAGATGGGGAGAGGCTGTTCAGTAGGGCCTGTTGTGACAGGACTAGGGGTAATGGTTTTAAAATAGAGGGGGGTAGATTTAGATTGGATATTATGAAAAAATTTTTCACAATGAGGGTTGTAGAACACTGGAACAGGTTGCCCAGAGAGGCGGTGGATGCCCCATCCCTGGAAGCGTTCAAGGCCAGGCTGGATGAGGCTCTGAGCAAGCTGATCTAGTGGGGGATGTCCCTGCTCCTTGCAGGGTGGTTGGACTAGATGACCTTTGAAGGTCCCTTCCATCTCTAACCATTCTATGATTCTATGATTCTGTGATTCTACGACAAACAGCAGTTTTTATCATCCCCTTAAAAATTGCTGCATGACTGCAACCAGCGAGACATATGATGCAGCATCTCAGAAGCTCACTCCTAGAAAGTGTGGGGCAGTTGCTGATGCTGCCAGGCCTGGGATGGGCACCCACAGGGTCATGCCAGGGTGTTTAAGTCATCCATATTGGTATTCTGTTTGTCTGAGGAAGAAATTTACCTCCCCAACCTTGTCCTCCTGACTGCAGAGACATATTCAACTCCTGTTGGTTCTTCAGAATAACGGGTTTGATTTATTTTCCTGCTCTGGCTCTGGTGATCAAGTACAGGGCTGCTTGACAGATACTTCTGGACAGCACTGGCTGTGTAATTTGCACACCTGATTACCCAATTTTTTTTTGTTCCTTCCTTTTTCCACTCTTTCACTTACGTTTCTCTGCCCAGTCTACTTCCAGATAAACAAAGAATCTCTAACTGCTTTTTCCCATTTGTGCCAGTTTTGGTACATTCATACCCATATTTGATATTTTTGTTACCATTGTTTAAGTACTCTTAACCTTGTACGGTACTACTGATGTGGTCACCCAGGCACTGTTGACCTTGCAAGACTTGACTACCCCGGAAGTCCCCAGTGCTCCTCTCTAGTTGTCTGTGAAGTTTAGCTGCTTCACACATTGCTTCCCCTTAACCACCTGTGAAATTCAGACCTCTCCTACTACGCTCTCTGTAACTTTTGATAGCATCTCACATTGTTATCTGTCACATCCAAGGACTCCTCAGGTTGAGTTCATCCAGTGGGTTTTCATGCCCTGTACAGCTCAGCCTCACCAGGGCTTGGTCCAATAGCCCTGGCAACCTGCCTACAGCCCACTTGGTCTGTGCTCTTTGTGTCTTTCTCTTATTTTATTCCACTTGGAGTATTTTAACTCTTTCTGAGGTTTGTTTCCTTCCGTGCTTTTCAGCTTCCTTCCACTTTGAATAAAAAATATTTCCATAAATAACTATAAATAAAACTTTAAAACACCAATGTGTTGTGCTATTAACCTATATCTGGCTATAACCTCTGGAACAAAGAGTGAGTCAGGGCCTGGAGTGCCCTGAATGAGTGTTGACATCATGCATGATTTCATATTACAGTACAATAAAGGAAATTGGGTCACAGCTTAAATTTCCTTGACTTGATGAAGACATCTATGATCCCTTGAACTACTACATTGTATTCTAACTCATCCAGCTAGAAGGGTCCCAGCTGTAAAAGATGAAATATAGAACTGGATCCCTGATGTATGTAAGTAGAGAAAGACTGAGGGTTTGGGATCTTTGGATGAATAAAACTGCTAATATGAATATGCCTTAGATCAATGTGTTTAATACCTTACCAGTGTCCTTATTTTCTCTCACTTCTGTTCTTGCTGCTTGGTTCTGTTTCCATGATTGCTGCTCAGGACAGGCTGCATCGGTCACTTGGAGGTCGAGTGGTGAGAAATCATGCATTGTTCATTTTGTGTATTTTAGTATCCTTAGATTTTCACTATTATTGCAATTTTACTTTGCTGTTCCAGTAAACTGTCTTCATCTCAACCCATGAATTTTCCTTTCTTCCCAATTCTCTCCCACCCCGCACTGGGGTGGGGGAGGGAGAGCGAGCAACTGTGCAGTGACTAGGGCTAAACTATGACACCCCAAATAATAGTTTCTAGCACTTTTAAAACCTTGGCCCAGTGCTTGAGTTCTTGCCCCTGAAAAACTGGGTCTGTGGTCAGTCATAAGTTATTTTTTCATAGAGCATCACATACAATAAAAAGCAGGATTGTTTTTGTCTGAAGAATCTCTAAGCCTTTTTACATTCGTAAGAAAATAACAGGCAGAGATTTAAGTGCTTGTGCATATCACTCCTTTTCCCCTTGCTAGAGAAAAGGAATGTTACAGTCGATGGGAGTTAATGCTTGCAAAATTGTGCTATTTCATATAATTTCTTTCAATGTTGCCAAAAGTATTTTAAATTTTAAAGATTTCTTGTATAAAATAACACACTCTCACCACCATCCCTCCTTGCTTTCTCCTACTAAAATAAAAAAAAAAATAACTAGTTTATATGCATGTGTGCGTATGAGCGCGTGTCCTCTTCTGTTCAACAACAAAAACCTGCTGTCATGACAATGTACCCATCTACTGAGCAGACATAAGGTGGATTGTACCCTTAAAACTAAGATACCACTTGCCAGTTGGGTGTGTTTAACACACACTATGAGTTGAGGATAAATTTGGCACTTTCTTTTGGCCTTAACTGCAAAAAGACTTTCTACAATAGAGCTGATTTCCAATTTATACAGTACTGATGTGTTATCCTTGTGATAAAATCCCAGTGTACTAGAAATGACTTGTATTCCATTTCTACTTTTCATCCCACATATTTTATCCAATTCTTGTCACTGCTGATTGTTGTCATTCAATATTTTCTTTACTTTCAATGTGATAAGCATCTCTGACTTTCTTTACTATTGCCACATCTGGTCCTCTCACATAAATTTCATCTCCATTAACAGTAATGTTCGAAAAAATTTATAATGCCTTTTCTTTTCTTATTTTCTACATCTTTGTGTCTTAAGAAGATAACATTCCTTTCTTACTTGCTGCACATTACTGCCAGCTTTCTAATATAGTAATTTATACTCATCTCCAGATGGTTGATTTACTGTTAATGAGGACAAGTCACACATTTAATTGTCTGAATTCACATTTTCCCTATAATCTGTCTTCTGTCTTTGCATTAACATATTTTATGCAAATGACTTATTTTGAGTAGCCATAGTTAAAACTTCAGGCTATTCTGTCCTTCCTTCTTTGTCAGGTCACTTGTAATTTTCCATTTTATTCGATGAGGTTTCATAAAACATACTCCACGTGTTTTGGTTTTTTTTTTTTTCATGTATGTCTGCCTGGGTGTCTCTTCCTGTTGTCTAATGCCTTATTGTTAGAAACAGTATCTTCCTCAGATAGTTTTGGTTTTGATCCAGTAAGTCCATCTCTCAGTTTTCTGTCATTACTCATTGTATTCCCCGACAACCTTCACTGAGCTCATCTTTTCTTTTGTACACTTCATGCCAACATAAAGTCACTTCAGGTCAGAGTTCATACAGTGCTAACTTCCTCCTGCCGCTCCTGTCAGATTCCCTTAAATCTACTTTTCATCAAGTCACTAATCCCAGGCATATGATCTAATTGGGTGGTATGTTGCAGCTTCTTAAGTAAGCCTAAGCATTACTCAATTCCCCTTAAAAATACTATTTTCTTTTTTCTGTCAGTGTAATACTGTTGTATACTGCAATGTAATTTGCCCAACTAAATTGCAGGCTTGCAGTTTGACAAAGTGTTCCTATCTATATCATCTTTGTCTGCTATCTGATGGCTCTTTACAACCTGAAACCTCAGCATCCTTCTTGTCCTCGAGAAATTCTACTATTACTTTCAACAGGCTTGAATTTTTTTTTGCTGTTAATACAGTTAATGCAGTTCAGTTACACCCAAATCTTGGGAAAACAGGATATAGACTTTAATTTTTAGCTGCAATACTTTATAACGATATTTTTCACTAACAAAATCTTTCTTGACACTATTCAGTTAAATATTTTCCTGATTGTACAAATTTTCTGAGCAGAAGTTTTACGTTTGCAAAACTGTTAACTGATGTTTTTACATTCTCTTCATTCCCAGTTGCTTTCCAGTTAGGTAATTCTCTCTGCACATCCTCATTTGTGATCTCTACTTTATTTTGATTAACTACAGCACATTATTCACACTTTGTTTGTTCTATCCACTTCTCAATGAAGTCCTTGTTTCCCTTCAGTCAAGAAACCAAGCATACCTTTTCTTCATTAATTGTTGTATTCTTCTTATCTTTGTTTCAATCATCTGCCCAATTTCCTCTTTTCATTTACAAATAACTTCTTTGGTGGATTCATTATAAGCAATGTTAATAGCAATCCAGAAGATTGTCCCGCATGTAAGCTGCAACAAATATGATATTACTGACTTTGATCATGCCTTTCTTCAAAATAAATTCCATTTTTCAAATTTGATTTTGAGATGAAAGCTCTGTGGTAAGAAAAACTTATGCCAATTTTTAACTGGGAATGATAAGGACTTCCCAAATTAGTTACCAAGTAACTATTTATTCAAGTTGATACCGAAAATGCCTTCTGCCACTGCTTGTGAACACAGTAAATATACATCAAAGGTAATCTTTTATATTGGTGCTATTTAAAAGAACAAAATTCAAGGATTTCTTTCTTTAAGTAAAAGGATATAAGAGTCTTTGAGGCTCTAAATGCTAGAAAGATTTGGTCCACTGCCAGTCTCAGAACTGCCAAAGAAAAGGATAGGTTGCCATCGTACTGTGTTAATACACAAAAAGCCTACAAGACCTGCTAGCATGCCTGACTGCCTTTGCTTACTGAAGAAAGTAATCTGGCAAGAAGCCCTAGATAAAGTTACCATCTGCTGGGCTTTTGCATTTTGTCAACAAGTCTCTGCCCTCCATAGCCAAGTCTATATTGAGAAATCAGCATTGGACAATGCCATGCTTTGGCTATCCATGTTGATGTCACGAAATGAGACCACTGATGACAAGGAAAGGAATTGGGATTTTGGCAACTACATAGGAGCACATGATGATTGGCACCGAAGGATGTGATGAGGAGCACATAATTCAACACAAAACCTCTTAGTAATGTAATAACTGGCCCAGAATTTGCTGACTGCTTGTTAATTATTGAACGACCCCAAACTGTCTGACCAAAACCCTACCCTATGTCTCCTCAGCTGCTTGTCCAGATGACTAATAGCAACTGGTTTTGAAAGGGGTCCAGAAATGTCTTTGTAGTGCCTTTATTTTTCCACAGCTCTAGCCAAGCGTCTATGTACCAAGAACCCTTAAACTCCGAGCCAAAACCCCTCCTTCCTCTCCTTCTTCCATAAACAAGTTCTCTTTTAGATTTCAAATACAGCTGACACTGAAAAATGCCAAAAAAGAAGCTTGAACAGAAGGATTCTTTGATTAGAAATTCTCTTAACATCTTAAAAAAATATGGCTTCTTTGTTGTTATCATTAGTGCATATAACATAGGGAGGAAGGGAAATAACACAAAACATTAACACCTTAGATGAGCAACAAGAGGTAATACTCTCTAAATTCAGCTGTGAATAACAAAAAAAAAGGGCATTTTGTACACAAGATGTCTGTTCTGTATCTCTCTAAGTTTCCAGAGCAATTTGGGGAACAGACGCTAGATTATCTTCTGATGTGAATTTTTAGAGGTGACACCTCTAAACATTTCTTTTTCAAGTGCTTTTATTTAGGAACTTGTACTTACTTTTGAGAAATTAAAAAAAAAAAGTGTTTAGTTTTACAAAATCAGCTACAACTAAAAGAGAAGTCACAGCAAAGGTTCATTTTCTGAACTGCTATCTTATTTCTGTCATACTTTGCAAATGCTAATGTTGTGATGTTTATAAAGGAAAGCAGGATTATTCCTTGGTCAACAATGCCCTGATCCACTACTGTGTGAAGAACTCGTCAAATAAGATCCAGGTCTAGTTTAATCAGAGTTTTATTCCTCAAATATTGTTCGAGCACAGGCTTTACTCATATTCTTAGTTTTAATAGTACCATGTGCTAACCCTCCCAACACAATTCAGAGACTATTCTCTTTAAGAAAAGCTTTCCTTTCTTCCTTCTGTGGCATGGTCACATCTACTACTTAAGCCAAAGGAAGAATACATACCTAAAATCCTCTCCTTCAGCACAATATGAATTAATGTATCTTGACCCTTTTCTGTCCCTAAAGTCCCGGAAAGTGTCCACAGAAGCGACGGAAAAGCCATGTGATAGTCTTTATTGCTATGTCTTACGCGCTTATCTGTCTTATCAGGCTGGTAAAGCAATTTCATTTTCTTTGCCTGTCTCTGTCTATGAAAATGTTGCCATTTCCTCTTTAACTGTTGATTTACTGTTTGGTTGGGAATTTGACCTGTAAGTAGGTTAAACTTTTAGCAAGCACTTTGCAGAATGGTCTTAAACCTCCAATTGCCCTAATTTGATGACTATGAACACAGACAAGAACCACTTAGACAAAAAGTTTCCACCCTTGGTGTGCTTTGGTAGTAGGATGAAGGAAGAAACATGTCCAAACCAGCTTTGGCTTTGGTTTTGCAAAATTAAACCTCTTATGATGAGCTTTTGAAAGACCAAAACCAAAATCTAATTAATTTGTCTTGGCAGAGTTAACTTCACTAAGGTCTTTGAGTAAAGTTGAACATACTAGGATTTTAGCTAATTGGCTGCCTTAACACCTTTCTTCATCTCTTGGTATGACTGTCACATCGGGAGCTGGCAAGATGGTCACTAACAGTATGAGTTTAACCCACACAGGAGACTTGACAGACCAGAGTGAAGTGCCAGACGGGACTTTTTGCGGTACACTGAACAAGTTAGGCGTCACATACTTAGCAGTTTCACAAGATGGTGGACATTTAACTCACTCTGAAAAACCAAGTAAACACATATTTAGCATCTAAATATTTCTGAATGACTGTTTCATAATGACCAGAAGCAGGTTTTTTTTTTTGTTCAGTATAGGTAACACTGTCTCTACTTAATAAGACATTATTATGTGCCCTTTTTTCTTTTATATCCTGTATCATTCAATCACTAAAAAATGTTGAATTGGTACATTTTAAATGTATTTCTAGTTTCCACCAGAACACAGAGTGGCACAAATCCTTTGGCATGCCAGTAAGTAATGCAGCATATGTTGTTTTTGAACAAAATGGAAAAAAATTGCAAAAATTAAGAAGCTGGCTATTCTGGATTAGGATGAATCACCCTTTGGAAGTGCATGTCTTGTGCAACTAGCTAGAGCAAACTTAACTTAAATTAGGTGCTGAGTTTCTAGATGTCTAAAGTTAAGTTACATGAATCCCACCTTCTCTGGATGGTCTATAACTGCAAATGAAACAAAACCAAATTTCCTTTAATAACTGACCAATGAACAGGGATTCACTGTTTTGGGGGAAATAATATACAAACACAGAACATGTCAAAAATCTTTTTTTTTTTTAAAAAAAAACCCTTCCTTACTAGTTTAAATCATAACTAAAAAAAAAGGTTTTAAATCTCTTGGCCTTAAAACATTTCAGTACAATGGTAACAGATGATCAAAATAATAGCTTCCCAAGCTACTGGAAAGAGATGAAATGGAGCAAACACTATGTGGTTGCTCCATTGATTTGAATTAAAGTGTCAATGGCATGAACTACATGATCGTGTTCCAATAAGAACTTGAAGTATCTATTTTAGGAAGAAAATATATTTTTTTAAATTATCTGTGATTAAGCACCAGTGAAATTTGGGATCAGGTACAAGAATTCTGTGCAACACACAAACTTTCTGGGTACACTAAGTCACTGCTCATTTTCAGTCTCGCATTGATTTCATTCGATATTACGATTCAAAATGTTTTTCAACCACATTTCTTCATGTAACACTTAGAAGCAAGCAGATATTGAGATACTTTCTCTTTTTGTTTCACTACAGCCAGTACAAATGGGAGAGGTCTGATGGTTGAGGCCAGTTATCTGTAATTTATTAGCTGTAGGTGCCAGAAACTGGGTCAGCTCAGAAAACTGCCCAAGTTTTTAGACATTTATTTGAACTCTCCAAATAAGCTAATAACTTTGTGAGGTTTCTGTGTTGTTACGCATTTTAATGAGCAAGTAGTATAAACAATATTTCAGTTCCTGTTATTGTGGATATATTTCAGAAATTGAGTAATGCTGATCTTATGATGTCCAGACCTAAAAATGAAGAGAACTGAGAGAGTTTCTACTAAAGAAGAAGATGGTTAACATACTCTGATAAAAGGAAGTAAATATACAGGAAAAAAAGTAAGAGTTTAGCCATGTGTGCCATGGAAGTACAGATTAAGTGTCCAAACAGAAGCTTATGTAAAAAATAGCAATAAGAATTATTTCACAGACTCCAGATGGATTTGGCACACTGAATCAATTCATAAGCTCTAAGGACCCACTGGTAAAAAAGGATGCTTCAAAATGCATAAAAGCAGTGAACTGAGTATTAATGCTTATGAAACTACATGCAGATATGACTAAGTAGATTGCAGCTTGGAATGTATTCGGTCCAGCTTATACATATATAATTTATAGTTGTCATTTTTTCTTGGGCAGGAGTTTTCTTCTATGTCACTTTCTCTACCATTTACCTAATTCTTTCTTTTAGTGAAGAGCGTGCCTCTGATGATAAAGCGCATGTTGCTTCTTTAGGGTGTTTCAGTTAAGCGCACAAGACACATTAAACATTAATCAGTGTCATCTAATTATGACATAGGCAAAGCTGTGTTAGAAATTAAAGATTTCAAGTGCACACATAGCTGTACACTTTACCCTGCTAATCTTTCCAGTATTCAGTGGGTTGGAGAGAAACTCTGTAGATTTGATACTTCTTTCAAGATAACTGAGAAAGAAATGAATGAAAGAAATACAAGGGGCATTGACCTTCCATCTCTTTCTTTTTGGATCATTCCATAAATCTGCTCACATACATTTCTTTGGTTCTGATGTTTCAGTTGTTGACTGCAATAAAACTGAACACCTCATAGGTGGGCAGTGTATCACTTTGGTTTTCAGGTTGAGACTGACTTTCTCAAAATAGATGCTAATGAGCAATCTGAACAGCACAGGTTCTGAAAGCATCACTCTTGCTTGGTTGTACCTCACTTTACAAAAAGCCTTCGAAAAAGGGAGGCCACTCTTGCGGTAAGGATCAATTCTGTAGCAATGAGCTTACAATCATTTACTTACATCACAGGCTTTAGAGGGTGCTTTATAAGTTCCTAGTAACGCTATTTTCAATCCCACAGAACAGAAGGAAAAATACAAAAAATAAAAAATACAGCATCTGCCAATATTTGTGAGGGTTTTTTTTCCTTAAATAAACCTTTAATACTTCTTGGCTTCAAGAAGATGCATGTTATCACACTTTGACATCTGTTTTTTGCCAAAAAAGAAGGGAATGTTTTGCAGAACCTTTGTCACAGAGCAAAAAGCAAGTTATCCCTATTCCTTCATTTTAATATTCTTTTCTTCTTTGCCACATCCAGTACTGTCCCAGAAGCACATCCTTAGCATACTTGCAAAGTAGTGTGGCAGTTTCTGAATCCGCATTTGTAATATCACTACTGACTCTAATAGAAGGAACTGTGTGTAACTTTCATGTAAAATAGTTGGTTGCGTCTTTCATGTCAAAAGAAACACAACAACAATAATAAATGCAACGCAATGTAGATTAACTAAATTATTTTAAAAGTCATATGTTGTCTACACAATATCAAAACATCCACTTTCTGCGTCATTACAATCAGAACACTGCACATATAAAGAGGATTTGTAGCTCCTATCTGTTATTCAGTAGGTGCTAAGCTCTCATATCCAAACTCAACAGTATACCACTGATAAAACAGTACGCAGACTGAAGGAATCCATATCTATGTTGTAGCCATTTAAATATATATTATCTCAAAGTTAATGTTATTCATAAGAGTACAAATTTTTTGCAAATATCCTTCTTTTCTCAAATAAATTGTCATCTATGTTTATTTCCCTCTGTAAACCCATGACTCCTTCAGGTAGACTGGATTACCTTGTCACCATAAGCATAATGGCATCTGGTCTGCTGGAGAGAGTGTATCTACTCAATCATTCTTCTTATTAAAGTATTCAGCTACAGTCTGATAAAGATGATGTCTGAACTGAAACAGACATGCAAGTTTCAAAAAGCAACAGAAGTCTGAAACTAGGAGCTCATTCTAAGCAAAAAATCAGTATCAGAAGTTACTATGTTATTTAGCTTGTGACTATCTCAAATTGCAAGAGGGAAATGGGAAAGCTTTGCTTGCTGTTAGATTTATTTTTAATGAATCACATCTCCTTTCTGTGAAAATGAAACCTTATATGTCAATGCCCAGTTGATCATGAGCAAAAGAAATTTAAATTCTGAAATATTATCTCAAGCTTAGAATGGCATGTAGTAGCTTTTATGTTTGTTTCAGAGCACAGAACAATGTAATTGAAAGAACCTAGCATTTTAGAGTTTAAAAATATGCAATTTTTCTGTCCAATTGATAAGTTTCAAGCTATTTGTACATGAACTTCTGTGTCTAAATGAAGCTCCGTTTAGCTCCAAGAGCATGTTTGTGTCATCTTCTCAAATAATAATATGCTATATGATAGAATGATACATTTGTCCTTGGTAATAGAAATAGTCTTAAATTTGATCATGTAACTATTTGCACAGTTAATTCAGGACACTGAATGGTCCCAGCAGGACTGCAGGCTGGCTTAAAACCACTCATTTTAAGCAAACAATTGTGTTCCTCCTAATAACTCCTGCTGCCTTGGTTGAAGAACATGTCACATCTGTCCTCAGTAAACAAAAGTGATGAAGTTTGGAAAAGTCCGTCTTCTTCCCTTGTGTACATTTTATAGGTGACTTCTTCTGGACATGAGGTTTTGAAAGTAACAAAACTCTCTCTCCTGCAGTCTTTCAGTGGGATCTGTAGATACTCAGGACCCAGGTGTATCAGTGTCCATAGCCACCCTCAGTTTATGCTTCTGTGTAAGCCAAAACCATCATCTACAACAGGTTATTACAGTTGTCCCAGTGATCTTTAGTAACTGGTTTTGGACAACAGACTCTGTTGGAATAGAGAACCAAGAGCAAGAAACAAGAGCAGTTTAAAACTATACTTCTATTACATCATTTCCTTGATTTTCTTGAGTTGTTTTCGTTCTCTTCCTAAACTTTTCATCCCGGAATGATGAGCTATATGTCCAAGACACATAGCCATTGCACTGACACCTCCCGGGGAGCAGATCAGCAGGGCTCGTTCCTCAGCCAGCCACAGCATGGCTCCTGACTGCTACCCACAGACCTCCATCCGCAAGCTGAGGGCAGAGCAATGCCTAGGGCAAAGCAATGCCTTAGTAGCTGATTTTAGGCCATAGTTAAGCTTTCAGATCTAAAATATAGCTTTGCAGTGAAATAAGGAAAAACAGAAGGGAAAGAGTGGTGAAGAAAGAGTCTGATAGACTTATCAGTCCAATAGAGATCTTGACTGTCGTGGTTACCTTTGCTTAAACTTGGAGGATGAGATCCTGGTGTGAATCAACAGAATCACCTAGGTAAAAGGATAATACTGACTTCTCCAGCTGCAAACTTGATCTGCAATATTTCCCATCTACTCCCTCTCAAAGTTTATTGAGCTAAGCTCACTTAGAGGAGAACTAGAGAAAAAAAAGTAGAAACTTCTCCACCTCCACCTCTAATTTAACAGAACAAATCTAGGAGTTTTCTTCTTTATGGTGTTATGGTCTGAGAAGTGTCCTGCCGGGAGTCTATCCTACAGCTTTATCATACAAACTTCAGATAACTCCTTTGTAAAACCAGCTGGTGCATCTGGTCTTGCAGCTGACCTGTGTGTTTGAAGCGTGTGCGTGTTAGCTGAGGCTAAACTTTTGTTTGCAGTGAATTAGCATAGCTCAGGGAGAAATCTCAGGACTCCATACTGATGAGACAGAAGTTTCACCTTTTTCTGAAAGTCTTTCAGCTTATTACTATCTTCATTTGTGCTGTTATTCTTGCAAAACGATTGATTTTCGCTTTCTTTTGTAGGATATTTTACAGAGACTTGTAAGTTCAATTACATCATATTTAGATTTATAACACATTTTATTTAAATACCTTTTGGTTTATGACATTTGTTCATGCTAACTACATAATTGGGAGTATTGCTGGTGCTCGTGAATAACTTTGTCACTTTCACCCATATAGCTGATGTCAGGCTAATTCTGCCTTAAATAAAACAGGCTCTAACACTGGATCAAGAAATAGTAACAGTGCAAGAGAGGAAAGATGCAAAATATGCTTGTGCTTCTCTCCAGCAACACAATTAAATGAATGATTAGTCAAAACTGCATCATGGACAGTGGACCTAAGAACATTGTTTATTTAGCCTTGAGTGACATCTCACTTTACCATCTTCCTTTGTTGGAGAAAATGTTTTGCTGACAGAAAGTGACAGCTTATGTTTTACCTTGGTGGCGGGTATCCTCTGCTGACATACAGTTGCTATTTCATGCATCCCTAGTTCCTAGAAAACCCACCTCTCCAGGGCTTGGCTAGGACCAGAAAATCACCACTACTCTCCAGCAGTGTCTATGTAGTTGAGATGCGCAGTAGAGCAACAGATCTGCTTTTGGTGCACCCTGATAATGCATCAGGAGCCATGGACCTGGTCATGAGTAATTCTGACCTGCTTCATCAGTGAGAGCCTGTAAATCAAGTTACCAGTCCACAGTCTCTGCCAAGACTGACAGCCAGTTGACAGCTAATGCCTGTTGTGATGTCTTTGCCCAGTGACACCTGTACATCGAAAAAAGCCAGCGATCACATCACCTAATTGCTCTCATTGTCAGTTACAGTCCCCCAGTCACCTAGTCTTTTAAAGAACACCATATGAACTATGAATGAACACATCTTCTGGACAAGCAGTTTTGGGAAAATAGCATTTTTTTTAGTAGGTATTAATAATTTTATTTGAGAAATATAGTGTAGCAATGATAAAGGTAGTTGTCTGTTAATAACTCTTCCAAACAAACTGATGGTTTAGATCCCTTTTATAGCATTGTTTGGTAAATACTGAAATTACAGAAGTAATTTGGCAAGTCAGTCTAAGGTTTCCTTTCTTTACAGTGTTTTACAGTAAAAACATCTGCTGCTACTGTTATAGTTCTTTATATGTTCCCTTCTGTGCAGTGTGTTTTTTCGGCTATGTGCTGAAACACAGCCTATGCAGAAGACCATAAAACAACAACTTAATTGCTATGTTGATGCTTTCTTGGATTCCATTGACTTTCTTGGGCAGACTACGAGCCCAATCAGAATGTAGAAATTTGGCATACCATAGGTGTGTGAAATGTCTGGGGACAGGAGGAGGACAGGAGAAACTGTGGAGCTACTGAAACGGAGAAGAATCAGTTCACCAGCTTGAAGTCAAAGTTAATGTTGTTTAACTGACAACAGTTAATGTGCTTTGTAAATAATTCTAACTAATTCAAATGACAGCCAAATAAACAAACAAACCTTAGTATTGATAAATGCTGAGGGAGGAATATTTTTTTTTTGTAGAAAGGAATGGGTAAATGTACCAAGAGAAAGAGAGGGGCAGGGGAGGGGTGACCTCCATCTCTCCAGTCTTGCTTCGGATTCTTGGCTGATTCTATTCTACAGACACTAGATAGTATCTCAGCCAAGAGAAAACAGGAAGTTAATTTCCATTGTAACAGTAAGAAATTCAAAACTGAGCTTGCAGAGAGATTACTGCTTTTCATAGGTGGTTGAAGCTGCTTGGCTTGCAGCTGTCATGCCTTACACCACCATCTAGGGAGCCAGTCTTTTCTTATGGCTTCATTATAGCTTGGGTTTGCTAGCTACTTAATTTTTTTTTTTTTTAAATATTTTAAAAATTTATTTAGCATTCCCTTCATTTGGAGCAATGGATAATGAGAAGTAGGATATCAATGTGTTAACTAAATTACTACAAATATTTTTTAAACTCTGCACTATTTACCAGTGTTCCTTAGATGATATTTACAGATAATGATATAGGCAATGTAGTTTATTCTCTTTTAAAGTTGTTTTTTTTTTTCAAAACTAGAAGGATTAGAAAGCTGCTTGGAATTACTTTCGTTTGATTAATGTAGGGTTAGTACATTTTCAAATTCACTGCCTTAATGTAGTGCTAACTAAAGAAAACTAAAGGCATACTCTCAGTAAATTGTTAGTATTGCACTTCCAAGCTGTTTTTCCAAGCACTGGTTTTTCTTGAGAATATCAAAATTATCAAATGTGAAAACATCCTGATAGCAAAGGACCCTCAGGGAGCTAAAATTCTGAAGAATTTCATTTAGAGAAAAGAATTCAAAGCTTGTGCTGACCTTGTCACAAACGCTTTGCTGTACAGGACTTTCATATCTAAATGGATGTTTTTCTTCTTGGAAAATACATTTAGGTTAATAAAATCCTAGTCATATAAGCACAATGAAAGAAAGGAAAATACATGTTTTAATTTGGAATGAATAGCTCAAGAGTTTGTTTGATGTGAAAGCTTTTGAAAAGTTACAAGAATAAATTCATAATTTATTAGGAATATATATATGAAATTAGGCAGAGTTTTTACAATTATTCACCATAATTCTAATCCTACACATAGTCAAGACGGCAAGGTCGCTGATATTCCATCCAAAGGCACAGATGTGTTTCCATATCCTGTGATGAATTGTTTCACAATACAGCATTAATTTAGGCATACGTGCTCCTGAAGAACCTCCATCAAAGGATATAATATATATTGCTGGTGGTGTTTGCCAATTATCTTTCCCCATGGACTATACAAGGATTTTTTTTTAAGGGAAATAGCTCTCCTAGGAACAATAAAAACTTTCATTGTCTGTAAATGATATGGTGAAGATATTATCTTTTTAGCATCTTGGCCTTTGAACAGCAACCTAGGTACTTGAGTGACTTACGGGCTGACATAAGAAAACCACTGCATATGTAGTGGATATACAAAACCACTGCACATGTAGTAGGGAGTTCGATTAGAGTCAGCACATCTCCAAAAGGTAAGTGCCTTCTGTCCCTCAAGTAACCTATGTACTTCTCTGATTTCTATGTCCAAAGAGGGCACAGGAGTTTACAGGTTGAGTGGTGAGATTGATCCAGTCACTGAAGCTGACTTCAAAGTGCAGTGAGCATCCTTGGGGTCACAAGTTAAGCACCCAATGAATTTTCGACAGCTGCAACATTAAATATCAGCTTAAGATAGTTCGATATTTTTATGATTGGGGATGAAGGAATTTCAGCTTTGAACAGGTTACTTAAAAGCTCACTTATGTAAGCACCTGATTTATTTTTAGGAGATACTCCATGGTGAATATCTAGAGGCTTTGGGTCTCCTTTGAAAAAGGAGAACTCTCAGGCACAACTGAAGGAAGTGATGTTGATGATTCCATCCTCAGCTGCTCTCAGACTTAACTGTCTGAGACCTGAGCATAGAATTATTTTGGCCATTACATGTAATATTTTGATAGTGAAAATAAAACAGTTCAAATGACACAAAACTTTATAGGGCAAGTGCGCTGCAACCTCTGTAATCTGTAGTGCTTGAGCAGAAGCCTGTGATTCACCATGCTATATACAACATGTACCCCTTTCCATCAAATTATAAGACCACATCAAATGTCTCAACAAACCCAGAAATTCCTGTCTCACCATTATAAGCAAACACACTGTGATGTGTTAGGAACACATTGCCCCCTCAGTGGGATGAGGAGGAGAAATAGGAAATAAAAAAAAGGCAAAACTCATGGGTTAAGAAAAAAACAATTAAAGAGAATAACAGAGGAAATGAAAACAGAGATGGGAAACAAAACCTATAACAGATTATACTTAAGCACATAATTTACAGTACAATAGCTCACAGCAGATCCTGATGCCCAGCTTTCTCCCCCATAGCAGTGAGGCTCCCCTCCCTACCCTCCTCAGTTATATACTGAGCATGATGTCCCATGGGATGGAATAGCCCTTGGGTTAATTTGGGTAAACCATCCCAACTGTTGGCTAATAAGTAAACTGTCCCAGGTGTGTCCACCAGCCACAGATGCCACCTGCTCCCATTCCTCTCCCAGCTCAGGTGAAACTTAACTCTATCCTATCTGGATCCATGACACCATTTATAGTGAATCTATTGGGATACTTCAGCATATATCCAGTTCCATTGTCTTTGAATATCTTTCAGAGTTTTGGGTCTGTTTTTCTTGGAAGAGGACTACCTTTGTATATTCCATTAGCGCTGCTGTGTGGAGGAGCAGCCTACTGCTGAGTGGAGGAAGAGCAGTGTGGACTGCCAACCTGTCCTACGGAGGCAGCTGACTTGCAAAAATAATCCTGGGGATTCAGAGCACAAAAATCCCACAAGGACCAAGTGGGCTAGGAAAAGTAATAATGAAATCTTCTTGGCAGTGTTTCAGCCCTCTATTGCACCTCTCACACGTGCCCTGAAGTGAAGGGCAGTTGAGCCACCCAACACCCACGGAGAATATCTGAAATCTTCCAAGGACTGGCACTTCTAGACATCCCTTTTCTGCCTACCTCTGGTTTTTCAGTTCTATATTCTCCCCATCCCACAACAGCAACTTTGGAGCAAAACATTATCCTGAGAGAAAGAAACTTCTCACTTTTGCAATGATTGCATTCCTAGATGTTAATCATGAAAAATATGGCCCTCCAAATTACTGACTCTTTCAAATCAAATATATATTGATATTAGAACTCCCAGGAAGTGTTAGTACACACTGAATCCTAACACAGCAGTTCTTTCATGAAAAAAATTATCAGATGCCGGATAAGGTAAGAGTTATCTTTGATAACATTATCCATTCTTCCTCATTTTCTTGAAAATCAGCAATATTTAACTCCATACTGTCTAAATACTGTTTGAAAACTTTTCCCAAAAAAGGACTGGAGGTGCACATTTGACTTAAAGATTTCCATGTTCACAAAAGCCACTGAAAACAATTTTCAACATTTGTAGGAATCAGAAGCAATATCTTCAAGAGGGAGTGTAAAACTGCACACATTGGTTCATGAGACTAAAATATAAAGTGTAATATCCAATACTGTACTTCTGTGATACCCTCAGAAAAAAAAAAATAAATCAATTGAGGGCACCGAGTTTTCTGAGGGAAATATTTCAGACTTCATGTACAGATCAAAACTTAATCACAACTTCCATTAGAAAGAAAACACTTTACTATGCAAAAGATAGATGTTACCAGGCATGGGGTTTTTTTTTTTTTTTTTTTTGTTTGTTTTGTTTTAAGGAGAGTGTGAAATTTTTTTTCCTCCACATTGCGTGTCCTGAGGACAGCAAGATTATCCAGATAAACTGGGCAGTATTCATCCCACTTAAATAGGAGAAGATGGACTTCTAACTAGACTGATAACTTCAGGTCCCTCTAGAGTAAGTGGTGAGAGATAGAGGCTTCCAGAGTTTGTTTCAGTTTCTTCTAAAGTAGATGGAGAAAATCTGTCTCTGGAAGTGACAACTTTTGTTCACTAGCTGTACTTTGACCCTGGATAGCTAACACAAAGAGATACTCCTGTACTTTCAGACAGAAAAAAATGGCATGAGGTAAATCCTGCCCTTCATATCTAGCCTTTGCTTTTAGGCATGTGTATGGTCATTCACTCACAGATGAGTTTTTTCTTTTGTTTTAAGATCATCTGAAGTGGCAACTGAGTAGGTTCATGTCCTAATCCTTCTCCACTAACAGACAAAGGAATTAGATTGAGGCACCTTTGTGTTTTTGCAATATTGAAAAATACTAAATTCAATTTTCAGTAGTTTGAAAAATCCAGCAAAAGGATTAAGCTTGTAGTAAGACCTTTTATATGATCACATCTGCTGTACCAGGAGGAATAGTACCTTATCTCACTGAAGCAGATGACCTCCAGGACCTCTTTCACTTCTGAGCTCACTGCTGAGACCTGTGTGTTATAGAATCATAGAATAGTTTGAGTTGGAAGGGACCTTTAAAGGTCATCTATTCCAACCCACCCTGCAATAAGCAGGGACATCTCCAACTGGATCAGGTTGCTCAGTGCCCCATCCAACGTGGCCTGGAATGTTTCCAGGGATGGGGCTTCTACTACCTTTCTGGGCAACCTGTTCCAGTGTTTCACCACCCTCATTGTAAAAAATTGTTTCCTTATATCTGGCCTGAATATACCTCCTTCTATTGTCCTACCTCCTCCCTTGTCCTACCACAACAGGCCCTGCTAAAATTTTTGCTGCTTGTAAAAATCTCGGGGAGGAACATTTCTTTTCCCTTGCTGTCAAACTGTTAACTTATCTATCCATCCACTTCAAATTAATCGTAAACATGGGGAATTCAAATGAGTTGGAGAAAACATGCAGCCTACAATTTTTGTGATGTTTAGTGCTGTTAAGAAGTGCTCCGTTTAGAGAGATTTATCTTCATAAGGTACCCCCTCTTTATCTATACAATTTCAATCCCTATATTGCCAATAGAAGACAAATCATAATAGTAAAACAAAGGCAGTGTCTGTCAGGACTATTAGATTTATTTTATGCTAAAATGCACACTGGAATATTTTTATTTACTAAGAACACACTGTGATCGTATAACAAGTCCATGATTTTTTGATCTGTCTATGAAAATACATTTTCAAGAGAGTTGCACTAGCATTTTTGCCAGCGTGGTGATTTTCACCCAGGGGTATGTGTTTTGAAATCAGCAGAGGAGAGAGTGTCTGAATCCCACTAAAAGCAAGAAAATAATGGTTAATCATTAGTTAGGTTTTATTACACAACCAAAAAATAACCTCTTTTCTGAACACTGCAGAACTTTTTCAGAGTTGACAACAGTGACGCTTAAATGCAGTTTCTGGGCTCATTCCAGCTAAGTTTCACACAGTCAGCTGTACCATCCACCAGCAAGGCTTAAATGGGGGTCCCACACTTCCTCTACAACTTTAAAAGAAATTGAATATTTTTTACCTGTGTGGCAAGTCTGGGATCTTATCCACATTCTGTCTGAAAGGAATCATAATTGATACTAATAACTAATGAAGTAATGCTAACGTACAAGTGTGTCCCCACGTGAGCCAGCTAGCCAGTGAACAGTGAAACTGTGAAGCCTCTCTTTGGACTTTCTTCAGATGCCAGGGTTCCTGCAGCCCAGAGAACAAAGTGAGGACCTACTATTTCTAATCTGAAAGGGAGACAAAGCATAAAAAAAGAGTCAAATTACTTTGAAAAATAAATTATTGAATGCTCTTTATATGTGACAAATAAACATTAAAGGATGGAAAATGGATCTCCTGCTTTGCAGATCACCTTTAAGACTTCCAGCCCTTAAAGAGAATTTTGGCTTAAGAAATCACAAATCTTCTGCTTTTTAATGGCTTGTTTTTGAAGGAGTTTTTGGTTTTGATCCCAATTGGAATGTGTTGGCAAATTTGTTACTGGACAAAGACAGCAAGCAGAAACAGTATCTGGTAAAGTTACGTGCTGAAGGAAGATACTCAAAGGATGGTTTGTGTCCCATCAGAGAAGGTAAGAGGGTCTAAATCTCAAAGAGACTTTTTCCCATCAGTTATCTGCTCAGAGCTGTATTATGGGTACTCCCAAAATAGGGTGTTTCAGACATGCTTCTCTCCTCAACTTCCCAAGTGGGAAGGTGAAGCCTTTCTTCCACTGTACCTGTTAGGGATCAAGGTGCTGGGCCCCAGCACATACGCAGGTAAGGCACGGTGGACAAGCTGGGATATTTCACAGGGACTGGTGAACACCCTTTCCTAAAGCAAGCTCCTAGTTAAGGTGTTGCCATCATCACAGTGCAGCAAGAACAGTATTTCTTTGTCCTAGAACCCCCTTGGGAGTCAGAGGCATGGTGGATCACAGAGGGCCCAGGATCACGAAGGAGGAAGCAGGTGGGTAATCAAGGAATCGCATAGAAATCTCCCAGATCTGTGGTGGCCACTAAATGTACCTCTTATCATCTGACTGTTTTTATCAGCCTTATGTGACTCTCCAGGGTAGAAACCACCGTGTTAATCATGTTATCAGCACTAACAAAAGTGAAGGGTAACCTTCCAGACAAATCCTGTTCTTTTTAAAACAAAGACAACTCCCTGTTTGCCTTGTGCAAAAGAAGCTGATAAACACATCTTTTTCTCCTCTTTTACTCCGCTTGTTCAGAAACATGCAGGCAGTGAACTGATGCCTATCTGCAGTGTTTTAGTATAACTGTTGAGCATAAGGAGTAAAAAAGAACAAGAACAAAAAAACGTTTCCTTCACAACAGTGCTGACGGCAAACTTTAATAGCAAAAGGAACACCGCTGCTGCCTATTGAAGCAGAAATAACATATTGCTGAAGAAATAAAAAAAATCAATGTAAATTATTTTAAATGTCCTCCATTGTATTACTCTAAGTCAGACAAAACAGATGAAAGCAATGCTGTATGTGATGGAAAAAGGATGTGGCTAAATACAGAAAGGCATGAATTATTTAAAGCCTAATGGATGATAGAAACAATTCAACACAGATGTAGATGACTTATGATCTGAGAATTTGCCTTACAAGCTTATATAACATAAAGAAGAGCAGCAGTTGGGAATTAATGCAGCAAGGTGATGTGAAATAATAATGAATGGGAAGGAAAAGAAAAGCGAGTGAGAAACCAACATATGTACACTGGCTGTGCCTCTAGCAAGTCACCTTTTTGCCACAACCTTTTGAGCAGGAGGCACTGGTAGGTCCCAAACTATAGCCCTCTGGCCATACTACCTGAGCAATAGATCACATTGGGCTGTGCGGTCCATGGATGCCTACTTGATAGTAGGCTTTTAAACTGCAGTGTTGAGCTGGGCTTTCCCCATCCTGTGTGGCCAGCAGTCCTTCCCCATCACCTCTCTGGCCATGTGAGATGCCATGGTCAAGTGGACAAAAGTGGAGACACCTTTGTAATTAGATGTAGCTTTATTCCCCCTCATGGAGGAGTTGGAGCTGCTTCACTCCATAACACACAGAAATGTTATTGCTGTTGAATGACTTGGCAGCCTTAAGCTACCTGGGGCTGTTTCCATCAGGATGTTGCAGTTAGCACATCCAGCAGGTTGAATAAACTGAAATAATTGTTGCCATAATAAGGTACCCATAAGGCTGCTGCAAAACCACTGACATAGCACTATTTGGAGATAGGGAGCTCTGCCTTACGAGGAGGTATGGGAGCTTCGCCATTGCCCCCAAAACACACCTTCAAAACTCAGAGCCTTTCAGAAGGTTGTGGGACATTGGAAACCCGTTGAATATTAAAAAAAAAATTCCTTATGTTTACCAATTTACAACTGACTGCAGTTTAGCTGCTTAAACAACATGGAGTCTAAATAATGATGCTGGCTTTATTACATCTTAGTGTGCAAACAATAAATTAGTCTTGAATAAATGGAAGTTTAAACAGTCATGTGTAAGCTAGCATGAACAGTGTTACAGCACAGCAATTTTAAAACAATCAGAATGCAGACAAACTAAAACAAATACCATCAGACAGATCAGTGGAGATTAATTAGAACGGAGTACCTGTGTCATATGCCTAACTAATGAAAGAAACAGAAAATAAAAAATGCAAAAAAGACGATAAAATGGCTCAAGGTTGCCTTACCCAGCAAGCCCATCACCTGTACAAGAATAAATAAGAATGAAACTTGCCTAATAATATGCATTTGCATGCATGTGTGTTTGATTTTGGATGGGTCTATTTGTCAAGTGAAATAGCCTGAGGAAAGCAGCTGTAAAAAGTACACAGAGCAAGGCAATGACAATATGTATTTGTAATGATAAAAGCTAGTTTGAGTGCCAGTAGTACTCTAGACTTTAAAAGAGTAGCAACAGGAGAAATAGTCAGCTACAGTCTGATTTTTCTAATAAAAGTAAAAAACAGCCTCTTCTGGATACCCTGTTATCAATAACATTTTCATATGCAGTAATGCCAACCTTGCCATATCAAAGCTATATTTATTTCCAAGGTGGCTTTCCATTAGTGAAATTTGTTCTTTTTTTTTTCCTGTACTAACTAATGATCTTTGTGTCAGAATAGACATCTATAGTAGGGTCTTTTAAATGTGAGATTTTGCCGTGTAGTAAATTGCTGTTCAATCTGGTATATTTAGCCTAGTTTAGGGTAGTCACAGCCATCTCTATTGTCCATTCTGTCTCCTAAGACTATGTTTTCTTCTTTGGCCTGTTTTGTTGGTAGCCGTTTGATGAAACTGTAAAGAGAAATGTCTCTCTCTTTTTTTTTTTTCCTCTTTTGTTGATATTTTCAAATATTTTCTTTTTTTTTCACTTTTTGCTTTTTTTCCTGATAAACAATATCTGTGTGCAATACAACATTGGGTTTTACTTAGCTTGCAGGCTGCACAGGAATCATTCTTTTGCCATTTATGTATGGCCAGCTATTAAAAAATAAAACAAGAATGCATAGTACTGAAGCTTATTGATGTTTGAAGAGATTAACCAATGAATTGTGTAATTTCACTGTTACCTGAAGTCTTCAGGTCAGTATTGAAGACTTCCTGAAAGGTAAGGTCTAACTCAACTTGAAATCTTGCTTAAGATATAGTAATCACTTGGTAAGCTCCTTCCTTACTTGCTAGTCAGCAGATCAGACCAGATTATCATAATAGCTTCTTGGTCAGAAGTCTATGAACCTATAAAAGGTCCCAAACTCCTTCACAACAACTGCTTCCAAAATAGCGTAAGTTATGAAGAAAGAATTGAAGCTGAAGAATGTATAGGCTGTGCCTAATTGGCTAGTCTAGAGTTTAATTCATGGCACAGCTGAAGTTTTTACTTGGAAAATTTCTTGGTGATCTTTAAACTCTGAAGACAACATCTCAGCTTTGTTGTACAATGTTTGCAGTTGGATATATCTCTGATCACAAGTGGTAAATATTGGTGTTCGACATATGTGAACTCTGTGCTAAGGAACCAAAATTTTGTGAGGAACGAATACTTGAGAGAACAAAAAGTTTACATGCATTTCCTCCCTGTTGATGGAAAACGGTACAAAAAGGAGAAGAACTAAGAATAAGCTTCTACTGCTCTGTGCTCACAGTGTCACAGTTTCTGAACAAGTTCCCTACCCGTTAGACAGCTCTTGAAAAACCATATAATCAGGTCGCTTTTCCCTAATGGAAAAACTGGGGATAGAAATTGTGAAAATTACTGTATTTTTACTGAATAAAAAGGAGAATGAACACGAGACAGATGAGTTGGAGAACAAAAGGAAAAGTGTGCATACAGACACATGGCATACCCATTCATAAGAAGAGTGGCATCTGAACTGTGATGAAACATCAAAACTTGCTGAAATTAAAAAAAAAAAAAAAAGTAGCTGAAAAACATAGAAAGGGCCAAACTGCAATTTTCATTTTCAGCAGGGCTGCCAAAACAATAGGGTTTTATTATTGGACTATCTACTGAAATTTGAGAGCTCACTGTAGTTCTTATTTTTAAACAGATAAATACCTGAGCTAATTCTCACTATGTACAGTATTGACTCATTCTCCAGAATTTATTGTTATCCTATGAGATAGATGGAGTAAATGGAAAATAAAATAGCTTTTTGACAGAAAAAATGAATGCCTGACAATTTATGACTTAACCTTAGACACAATGATACGATTTAGAATTTTTTAAAAATTACATGTTCTTTATTTTGTTCTAAATTTTCAAAGATGAATGCATCAGACCAAATTCATTGCCAGTTCAATCCACAGGCTTCCTATGGCTTACATCAGAGATGAATTAGCTTGGAGTCAGCTTAAAGTCTTGCAGTTTCACAGGCTAAAGAAAAATTCCTGTCTCAAGGATGAGTGATTTTCTTGTATCCTTAGAATGGAAAATTCAATTTTACAGTGCAAGTGGCATACAGGAGTTAGGGATGGTGAGCTGTGAAAGGTTAGTGGGAATTCTGGTAGGATGAGAAGGAGATGGGAAGGGTGAATATGGCCCTCTGGGATTGAGAGTAAGAGTTCAAGGTCAACTAGTGTTTTGGGTGGTTAGGGCAAGGAAGTATATTCCTTTCTTTTCCACAGCTAGCCTACTCTTTGGACATGTGAGAAACTGTACATATCTACTCCTCCTGCTTCTCCCCTTCTTGGCCCTGATTGGGATCCCCACCTAAAGTCCACTTTCAGCCCACAACTTAATGCCTCCACTCCTTTATCAGTCTCCCTCCAGCCTCTTTGTGGAAGCAGACTCCACCTGTGTATGCATCATAGTTTGTTGTTGCACAAATGGGGTTGAGAAAGACAGTGGGAAATGGGTTGGGATGGAGATATGACTGGGGCTGGTTTGAGCCACGGCTGCTGCAGGAAGGAGAAGGTAGAAAAGGGAGAGGCAGGGCTGTAGGGCCAGATACTTCTTCGGATGCCATGGCTTCTGCAGCTGGAGAAAGTCTACTTTCAGAAACAGCAGCTGCTCCACTCATCATAGCTACTCCTTGTGTGACAGCAACCCTGATATCTCATTAGGCCAAGGTGCTTGCTGTCCCAGCAGTCTGCTGTGCTGCCTTTTAAAAGATTTAAGGATAATATGGTTTTACAGAAACACAGAATCTTTTAGGTTGCAAGGGCCCTCTTGAGACTATCTAGTCCAACCTCCATGCTTAGGGTCAGCTACAGTAGGTTCTCCAGGATTGAGTCAGGTCTGGTTTTGAATATCTCCACTGATGAAGACAGATTTAATTATGAAAGGAAATTTCTCAAATTGACTTCATAATTACAGGAAAGAATATGTCTGAGTTCCAGAGGAGAAGAGACTCTGGAGAGCTGGTCAAACTTTAACCCTCCCACAGACCTTCTATTTCACTTTGGGTTTAATTTTCTTATGCATTTGTTTCCTAGTCATGAGCAAAATGGAGATTACTTTTATTAACAAAAGTTTTTAAGTTGGTGGGGAAGGCAAGAGAGAAGTGAAAAATTTCATTTGTAGCTATCGGAGGCAAATTTATACTGTTTAAATTAGCAGTAAAATCTTAGCTTCAACTGTATGAGCTTGTCACTAGCACATAGAGAAACTTTGCCAACTGTGTTCCTATAGTTTCTTATACATCATAGTAATTCTTTACTATTGGAAGGAACTACTCACACCATAATCAAGTGCCTGATAAAAATCTATAAATAGCAATTGAAATCCCAAGATACAAATTGCATTTGTACAAAAAACCTCATTCAGTGTTCTTGAAAATGTTAAAGTCACAAACATAAAAGAATAATGGTACTTCAGGGAAAACTGATATCTTGCCTGCCTTGATATGTTTTCTTCTAAGTCAGTTTACCGAAAGTACAAAACTGACAGCTATGGATAATGAATTCCCCTATTTCATCCAGACAGCTAGGCTAAGCACAAGCTAAACAAGTTCTGCCTGGTGAGATAACACAGCTCAGATGACCACTTCAAATGATAAAATGCACTTTGGTCTTTAGGAAGTAAGATGTGTAGGTCCTACCTATAACATCTCATAAGCAAAGTGTAACATACAGCATTAGAAATCTAGACCTTCTTGAAGGTCTCAGTTTCAGGTTTTCTCTCTTGGCACCTGGAACCTTTGCAAGCTCCCACCTTCAATTGCAAGAATATTTTGACTGCTGTGAAATACAGAATCAGGAGCAAAGAAAAGTATACTGTCTGGTGATGCTACAAGAGATTGAAGAAATATATTTCCCCTCTTTCTGCACAGCCTGTAAGGGAGGATGTTCTAGTGGTTATTGCTCTGATTTTTAAATTCATTTTAGTCACGAAAGTGAATTTTCAAATGCATAAGTAATGTGGCCAAGCAGTCCACCTGGTTACCTTCCTCTGCCTATTAGATTCGGTCTTTCAGAAAACTATGGCAGATGGGTCTTCAGTCATCTACTGGCTTTCACAGACCAAACATTGACACTGCTTGTTGCCAGTGCAATTTGAAGTTGGCATCTCCCTCTCAACTTGAACACTGCTGAACAACGTGGCTCTAAGATTTTACTCTGAGTGGCTTTGTGCAATGGTTGACATTTAACTTATAAGTCTCCCAATCTTGTGTTCTGCAAGTAAATAGCTTGAGCAAGGAAATCCTTAACTAAGGCTTCGATCTAGAAGGCATGGACCATTAAAACTGATCATCTTTAAAATCCAGAGCCATAGGCCCATTGCCTCTAGTACAGAAAGAAAAGGATCTTCTATGTAAGATGAGACTCAGAAGTTGTATTCAGGCTTCTAGGGGAGAACTTCCTTTAACTATCTTTGGTTTTGGTTAATAGATACTTCCGATTTCCCTTTAAAGTAGGTACCAAGCATAAATAATCAGCTATAAACAGGTGTCAGTTTTTCTCTACCATCATGCATAATGCATCCATTAAAGAAATATTATTTATTCCAATAAGAAAGCCTGTTGCCACTATGGGAAGGTAAAAAAAAAGTACTCTGTGTAATATGTTCCTTTGGCTGAAATCAATGCTAAAATGAATTATGTATTTAAGAGGAATAAAGGTTGAGTAGTTGAATAAAATATTTTGTTTTAAATCTAAAGGCTTCCCAGGGATTTTAAATGCTGTTAATGCAATTTCATTGTGGGAGGAGGGAAGAAGAAAAGGGTCTCCTACAATTTTTTTATTTGGCAAAACTGGAAGGCAGGTTTTTGAATAGCAAAGAATCCTGTATGGGAGAATGCTGGAAATTACTAGACAGAAGTGGTAAGTTTTATGTGTAATAGAAGATATTGAAGTGTCACCTTGTTTTTTAATGCAGGCTCAAAGTCACTAAATCTACAGAAAATGCGAGCTCTCACTAGCACTAGACAAGATGCTGCTATTGGAAAGGTTTCCATTGCCTGTTAAAAAAAGTTTGTTGCTAAAACTGTTTCAAAACGGAGTACTCAGTACCACTTAGATCACACATGTACAAATCAATTGAGGTCATGCTATTTCTTGCAATCATTTTCTTCAAGCTGCATTCAAGCCCCTTTTGGTTTTTAGCGAGAGTACAAAAACTGTAGTTAAGACAATGTAAGTTTTTAGTTTGCCCCCAAGTGTGACTGAAACTGAAAATATTTGGTTTATTTGTGTCTAAAGCAGTGGCCTTAATCAGAGATCATAGGTGCTATGTAATGTATTGCTCAATGAGGTTTGCCACCATGACTCAGCTGCAGGAAGTTGCCCTTGTTATAGACCATTTTGATAGGGAGAATGTGAAATGATGTTGCCCACATCTGTCTGTCCACTCTAGGCTGTTGCTAAGGGGGTACCAAGGGTGAGAGATGGCTAGCTTGAACATTACACTGATTTATTTTGTGCTGTTTTCTTCTTCTGAGATGTACACAGTTCTTAATTTCGTGCTAAATCATCAAGCATTTAGCTGTAACAGATATTTATACCAGGCTATACCTCTGCTATCAGCAATCACATTAATTGTAATCTAATAGCAGCAAATAATCTGGACAGATGATAAACAAGGCTCCATGAGATAAGAGTGTGCACATTTCAGATCATTAACCACACTCTCTGGTTTCGCTTTCTGCACAAGAAGTGACTGACTGCACTTCCTGGACTTTTCTGGAAACTTGGCATACATCAGGGTGTATGACTGTGTGGAGCACCAGAGGGAGAAGAAAGGAACACCACTGTAGTGTAAAAAAAAATCCCCTGACATTCTGGAAGGGTTATAAATATGTGTGTGAAGGACATTTGGAAATAAAATAACCTTGGCTACCATTTTCACACTCATGTAGATATTTCCAGAAGAAGAATAGTGATGAGTATGGGAACAATGATGAGCTGGAATGACAAAGTGTCAATAAAGCCCTCAAATTTGGCTCTTTAAAGGTCAGAAACTTTTTAACATTAGAACATTGAAGGACTGGAAAATAGTATAGCACATGCTATAAATCTTCTACCAGATGCCTGCAGAAAGCTATAAAAAATCAGTGTTACAACATACATATGACTGAATTTCAATGAATCATCATTTTAGAGTGACCATGACTTGAAATCTCCATCTTCCTCTGAAAGTGAAGGTTAAGAGCGAGACACTATTTTACATTGCCCTGATGTTTATACAGAATTCTGAAAACAGCATAAAGGAAAGCAGAAAAATAGAGAAGATTTACTAAAAACTATGTAAAATAACAGGGCAACCATTATTCTGTTATATACACATAGTTAACTAGAAAAAAAAAACACCTTAATTAGTACTATTCTTCATTTCATTAGTGTAACAATCAAGACTGCTTTGTTGTGGCAGCTGTAACTTTCTGTATAACATACCTAAAGAACATATCCAAAGCTTTTAGAGCTAGAAGTAATTTTGATTTCATTTTTTAAGTGACTAGCTCAAGCTTTAATTTCTTCCTGCAATTGATTGGTTCACAATATGGCACCAAGACTTTAAACACGATTCTGGTAAACTCCAAAAAACTGTAATGAAAACTCTTACAGCTTTATGAGCTTTAACTTCTTTGGTTGGAGGTATAACTGGTCACCTAGCAACAGTGCTAAGCTTTCCTACATCAGGAAGTTTCACGTGCCAATTGACTGTTATTTTTCCTGTGCTAAGTTAATAGTCATACTTATTGCAATTAATAATATTCCCATGGAGTTGGTAACTGGCTCTTCGCAAAATAATGGAGGCTGATCGTACTGGAAATAACAATATTTACATATGGTGCATGAGATATGTAATATGCATTATAGGCCTAATTTAGGAAGTGACTTGTCCTATTTTTTTCAACCAAATAAAAAATAATTTGCACCATCCTATTTGGCTATGAGAAAGGTAGGTGTGAAATACCTTCAAAGTGCACTGTGTCCTTCAATTATCAAAAAGGAAATTTCATGTTAAGAAGGGATAACTAAGAGAAAACATGGTTTAGTGGTAACCATTACGGATTTTGGACAGATTAACATAACTGGGTTCACTTGAGGGGTAAGTGCTTGTTGTACATTGGCCACAGATATGTAGGAAGTACACCAGATACTTTAGCGGTCATTTGTGGTTTCAAACTTGATGTGATGGTGAGAACAAACAGGGATAGCATAAATCGCTGACGTAAGTATTTGCATGATAATTCTTTGGTTTTGTTGTGTGTGAAGTTGAGTCAAAACTGGAAACTCTAAGATTAGTTTTTCTTCACTCTCAAGATCTAACAAGAGCTTTTGAAAATTGTTCCATAAAACAATAGGAATTAAGGGCATTTCTGTCATAGCAATTACAAATTTTATCTTTTCTGGCCAAGCTGATATTTTGATTTTTTTTGGGAGAAGCTGGAATGAGTTATTCTGGTAGGAAGAATAACTAAAAAATACCAATAACTAAAAATCACCAATATATCTGCAATAGCTCAACCACTTTAATAATGAAATAACCTTGAGATAAAAGCCAAATCTCCTGAGATGAACAAAAAGGTCTGATACACCCCCAAGCTTAATCACAGCTAGTGGTAATAGCAAGAAGGACTGAGAGTGTTTTTGTCCGCTAATGACTGTGGCTGGAAAAACGCATCACAGTAGAGCTAAAAGGAGTGCATGGGGACAAATGTCATGCAGCATATTTACATTGTGATTGTGTCCCTGTCATGCTCTTTTGTATCAGAAGAAGACCAGATGACAACTTTTGTCTTATACTGAGGACAAATTCCACATTGATACATGTGTTTTATTTGTTACCTACCAGTGAACCCAATGCTGTAAAGAGCTTAGCACCTATTTGGCAGTATGTGTGGGAATCTGGGGTACTCAGCTCTTTGTATCTGCTGGGCCTCATATCGTTCAACTAAGTAATAGGCCTTTTATTGCAGGCTAGTTATAGCAAACCTGGCATTTTTAAAAGACATGAGACTAAAAGCCCCATAACTTTAGCCACCTGAGAATTGTAATATATAATCGTCATGAAATGCTCAGCCTGAAATGTCTGCTTGTAATCAAAATGAACAGATAAAAAAGGAAAAGTTATAGTTCCACACATTTATTAAACTTTATAGATGCAAGCACTAAATTTCATGAATCAGGTCATCAGGACATTCCAGCTACTTCTGCTTGTCTGAAAACCTTATGAACAGTGTATAATGCTTTTCCTGTCACTTTTATTGTTTTAAGTAAGGCTGGATCATGATAAGGTCTTGTGTAAGAATGACCCTGTCTTATTCAATAGATTTGGTTGCCTGTTTAGCTAATCTGTGTATTAATATACATGGCTAAGTAAGATGAGTTTGTAATAATCCATTTGCTCCAGGCAGCACAATTTGCTGAGGCAGTAAAAGTGAGCGAGCTGGATGTACCCCTGCTCACACCTCATCAGCAGATCGTTTCCTGCAGCCCGGTTCCTGGATGAGTGCTAGATGTGAGCAAATCCACCGAGGGCAATCAAAATGCACAGGTATTACTCAAGGCAGAGAAGGAAAACAATCTGCCTGCCCAGACCTCTGACATCAGCGTTTAGCCTTATGTGATCTCTATTACTGGAGCTGATGTACGGGGTGGAAAACAGTCATACTGACCTTCAAAGCCCAGCAATGATTTTTGCCAGGCTAATATTTAGTCAAGGATATGATTAAGTTCATATCCTATAAAACAAAATAAGTATGTTTGGACTTACCAGGGACAAAAGATATGGATACTCACAATGACACTTTTACCAGAGACTTTGTATTATATCTCTACATTAGTTTAGGATGATAATTTCTAAACAGAATTTTATTGACTTTTTTTCTTGTCAAGTTCCTGTTTCAGATCCTCAGCTGTATGGATCACCACATCTCATTTGAAGTTGGCAACATAACTGATCCACATATTCACCCATGGTGTGAGCTTACTATGAATATGAAATTGGCCTGGTATGCTGCTGGACTTTTTTTGGGAAATATTTTAACATACACCTCCAAGCTTTCCATCAGTAAACCAAAAAATGCCAGACTGGGAGTCCATGAAGTTGTATTTTGGTGCTTTCCTTCTGCGAACAACCAGCTAGTAAATGACAAAGAAATGGAGTTTTATGTATCATATATTTGTGTAATATAGCATTAAAAATTCATTCATAACACTTTTGGTAGCCTTGGGGGAAAAAAGAGAAATAAAAAGAAAAAAAAATAATAAATTAAATGGACATAAGAATATAAACGCAACACTGCTTTATTTTGATGCCAAGGAAAAAAAAAACTTTTTTGTGTGATGGCTGGCCCCTCTATCAAAACGTGAAAGGATTTGATTCTAATATGTAACAAAGGAGGTATATATTTATTAATGTATTTTAAATTAGTAGACTTAAAAGTTCATTTTACTTTTTTATTCTTTTAACAGAAGATTTTACAAAATTCAAGAACTAACACTGAATTTCTCCCAGGTAAATTTCTTCCCGTGTGTTCCATTTAACTAGAGTGAGAGATTCTATTTTATGGTAAACTAAGTAATTTAGAAATTTACTTAACTATCTGCAATACCATAAACGAATCCAGCATTTTCTTTACCCTTTTTCTTATTAATCTATATACCAGATGCATTATCTCGCTTCCAGTGCCATTGACATGAGAAAGAAGATTACTTTTTTTTAATTCCCATTTGTCGTCAGTGCAGCAGTCCTGGAGTGTTACAAGTCCACCTCGCCATTTAGTTTTTGTAGTCTGATTATTGCCCAAGGTTTGGAAACAACTTCTGCAATACCCAGGGCTGCAAGATGGATCCCCATTCAAGTATTAACTAGCCTGTCTTGGACCTAATTAGCGTTTTTGACAAAATTAAATTGGCAATGTTGAGTTTTGAGTTTCATTTGAGAGTGGTGGAAATAAAGTGACATTTGCTGGTCAGTATATTCCCAATACTAGGAAAACCTTACGAGGAAAACTAGTTCTCTTTTTTTTTTGTGTCAATATAAAAGACTAGCCCGTGGATTACAATGTTTGGAAACAAAGTTGCTTGAGTTATTAACAATAAAATACATTCCCAATGGGTCTTGAAAGCCTGGCTCTGTTTGCATGCTTTACTTCAGGATTCCTCCCAGGGTTGTTGTCCTGTACAGAGATCTCATTACTTTCTGGCACACGGCAAGGATGGAAATGGAGAATGCTGAGGTTTGTGGTTGCTGTTCAAATTACACTGGGGTTTTTGAATCTGATATTGAATCAGACGCTGCTTTCTTCTGGTGTTTCCACCCGTATTTCTCTCGTGTGTATTTACCTGACCATACTCCCACTTTGACTTGCCCACCTCCTGCAAGAAAAATAAAACTTCTAGATCCTGGGAGCTCTTGTTAGAGCTCCAGAAATGAGGGTGTACTTTGCAGTTTGTAGTGTTGTCACCATAAAAGTAGAGGAGAGAAGATAAACTTGAGCACTGGAAAGCTCAGGCTTTGCAGTAGAAATCTCACACCTTGAAAGAACTTGGTTACAGCTGCTCCATGGTAATAGGTGAGCAGATGGGAGTTCCCTTGCCCTTGTTTCAGTTCAGATAGACATGAGCTGGCCGGGCACATGAGGCAGGGTTATCTCTGATATTACTGGCCTGAGACTGTGCTGACTTCATTTTAGGAGGTCGTTTGTGTAATATCTGTGTAATGACAGAGTTTGACCTCTCCTTCAGAGGAGTTACAGGCCTCCCATTACAATTCCAGTTTAGGCATAAGGATTTTAAAAATAACTGTCTGTGTTTTCTTTTATGTGTGCACTTTAAATTGTTTTCTGGAGGTTTTGAAGTACTTCGGGTACAGAAACAAGTTGTAATTTTGGCTTCACTTTTGTTATTGTCCACTCAGTCCTACTAAGAAGGCTAAGAGTACGTGCACTTTCGCATTGGGAATTTTATAAAATTGAACATTTCTGTGCCAGTTATCACTGAAAGGAGAGTCAGAGAAAAAAAACTGTAAGTAGACAGGAAATTCACGTCCTCCTCTTTCTACTCAAAAAGACACAATTTGTTGTGCTTTCTTTGTGCATGGTTGCTCTGCACAAAGAAAGTTTTGCCCTGCTTCCCATTGCTCTCTTTTTCCACTGCTATGCCAATAAGGTTGATACCGGAAACACACTTCAGGGAGCCAAGTCTTGCCAAGGTCAATCCTGACTGTTAGCAACAGGAACTGGAGTCTGCACGGCCATTTATCACTGGGTTTCTGAGGCTGGTAATGAAGTGGGGACTGCTTCATTTCCACTGGTAAAACCACCACCACCAGAAATGACCGTGTGTGAGAAGAGCACATTTCAAATCTTCCGGGTCTCTGTCTCTGTTGTGGCAAAAGCAGAGGTGGCTGACGGCCTCAGGGGTGCTGTACTCTGAAGGCAGGTGAGCTGGTGGTAGGCATTCCCTCCTCCCGAAGTCCAGCCTCTTGCCTTTGCCCACGATGACCAGCTGTCAGCTGCTTCCCCTGCCATGCTCCCAGCAAACACTTCCCCAGCTGGCTGCAGTTGTGATGATGCACTCATTTCCACAGCAACCTGCTCCCCCATCGACGTCTGTGCGGGCAGGCATCAGATCAGAAAATTCCCGGTGTGAGCTGAGTTTTTGTTTTCCCTTTTGATGCAAACACATGGGCTTCTATGGAGGGATCTTTATTGGTTGCTGGCAATGTTTTCCTGTAAGGGATTTTGTCTCTGCCAAAGTCATATATGAGCATGACACAAATGATCATCCTGAGTAAAGTTGCGTATTGTGTTACATAACCCCTTAAAAGAAAAAAAGAAGCACAACAGCTAAAGCAGCACTTACGTTTATGAGTGGTATTTCATGGCATTAGTTCCATTTAAGCTGTAATGCTTCTCTGACACAGATGCTTAATCTACTCTTTATTTTCAAGAATGCCATGCTAATGTCCAGTAATTCTCATTTCAAATTTACCAGCACACCCTCCCCAGCCCTTTGGCTAATCACTGTGCTAGAGATTTTTTCATAAACCTTTCCTTTCAAGCACTTTAATGAATTAGCTGAGCTTTTTTTTTTTTTTTTTTTTTTTTTTTTTTTTTTTTTTTTTTTTCCCCC
>JAAGAY010132909.1:26762-69520 GCA_011801015.1 Ardeotis arabs | reverse complement strand
TACGGTGTCCAGTTCTGGAGCCCCCAACATAAGAAGGACATGGACCAGCTGGAGAAGGTCCAGAGGAGGGCCACAAAGATGATAAGAGGGATGGAGCACCTCTCCTATGAAGAAAGGCTGAGAGAGTTGGGGCTGTTCAGCCTGGAGAAGAGGAGGCTTCGGGGAGACCTGATAGCGGTCTTCCAGTACCTCAAGGGGGCCTACAAGAAAGATGGGGAGAGACTGTTCAGTAGGGCCTGCTGTGATAGGACGAGGGGCAATGGTTTTAAAATAGAGGGGGGTAGATTTAGATTGGACATTAGGAAAAAATTTTTCACCATGAGAGTTGTAGATCACTGGAACAGGTTGCCCAGTGAGGTGGTGGATGCCCCATCCCTGCAAACATTCAAGGCCAGGTTGGATGGGGCTCTGAGCAACCTGATCTAGTGGGGGATGTCCCTGCTCCTTGCAGGGGGTTTGGACTAGATGACCTTTGAAGGTCCCTTCCAACCCTAACCATTCTATGATTCTATGATTCTATGATTTGATTTCAGCCGGATTCTGCTGGTATAAGTCTATGTGAATTTGCACGCATCCATCCTCCTGACTTCTTAGCTTTCTATCTGACAGGCTTTCTTGAGGTTTACGAGATTCCTCAGCTCCATTAACTTTTGTTACATATCTTCATCTATTTTCCTAAATTGAAATGAAGCCAATTTTTAATTAGCAATAAAATACAATTCCTTTCCTAAGCCAACCATACTATTGAAAGCACAATACTTAGTTTAATAGAAAAGCTACCTAGTGAGCAGAACTGATTGTCAGAAAATTACAGTACTGGAGGTGATACATGTCAGCCCAGACCTCAGACCAAAATATTATAGAAAAAAAGAATGCATTTTTCAGAGAGTAGCTTTAAAATGTTATTCCATGCTAATTTTCATTCCGTAAGTTTCTTATCTGGCAAAGGATTTGGCATCTGCTTAATTTTAAATATGAGTAAAACTATTGGTGTTCTTGGCATTAAGTGTAAGCAGAAGACTTTATAGGGCTTTTTAAACTATAGTTTAAGGCTGTCCGAAGTACATTTAGGAAGCTGCAGGATATTTTTAGGATCTATAAACCTTGCATGGATACCTAATACAGCTTAACTGAATTTTAATATTTTTAATGAATAACACCTAGTCTTTAAAAATTCATTACACTAGCAAGAAACCTGAATAGTGATTGTAATTTGACATTAGGTCTGCCTCTGCATCCTTATCAAGTACTTTATTCCCTACTTCTCTGTACTTTCTCCCAAGTAGGGAGAACTTACATTCTCTGAGCAGTAGAAGCGTTAGCAGTCTCTGATTAGACAGACAACCTCTCTGGTGTTTATTGTAAACATATTTCATTGAGGACTGAATAATTAATTCCAGCCAGGGAAATTATGAGTTGATCTCTGGTCTCTAATTTCGTATTAGTAAAGCATAACATTGACATATAAAAACTCATAAGTCTTCAGGCATTTTTCTGCTGCTGTATATAATACAACCTCCCCTCCAAAAGGCAATTACAGTAAAGAAATACAGAAATTCACCAGAGCATGCAAATGGTTCGAGAAAATACTTATAGAATGGAAAAATCGTGAACAGATTCTTCTGCATCAGTGTTTACATCAAAGTGCTGTAAATAAATGCAGGGTACATTAATTCAAATATGCCAGTTTGGCAGCATGTAGAGCACTAGTTTTAAACTAAGTTTAGCTGACTTTGCAAGGATTCAATCACTGTAAAAAGAAAGTTGCTACAATAGGATGGCAATGAAATAAATCTATAGATCCAATTTCCAATCAGGTCAAATAGTAAAATAGAGAAGGGACAATTTTACTAAACTTTTATTTTAAAAAGTGATCTAGAAGATGCTGAGTTAATCCCTCTGCATACTGAAAATCTCTGAATGTAAAAATCAGAAAATCCTGTTCCCAAAGAGGAATAAACAGCTCTTCTGATGTCAGTGCAAAGAATTTGCTTTCCTCTGGACTCAGAATGTTGTGACAGTCTTTTGAGAACCAAATGCATAAAGTTTGCCTATGCTGAAAGACAACATATGTTAGCTCTACCTCAGCACTTCATGGCTACTGTCATGTTAGTTTTGGCTGTACCAGCGCACGGAAAGGACTGATGAGCATTGACTCTTGTTCTGTGAGGTGGTTGTGCCCTGCTACAGCACCTACTGTGTGCGTCAGGTTTGGGCCAGCTTCTCAGATTCATTTTGCTACCTGTGCAGAGCACCATACCAAAGTAGAGGTTAGCTGCTGCAGGTTTAAATATATCTTGGATACATCTTCATTATGTGGTGATCACAGTGACTGGAATTCATCCTTGATCAGACATTGACACCTGCATCTGAGCTAATCACTTGTTGCTCCCTAGGTTATTATTCTCCATTACAGTCAGTGGAGACAAATGAGCAGTTTTACAGCACAATTTATCTTATGCTAAAGTAGGCGTTGGAGATAGGTGAGATGAATCACATGCTGTGAGTGCCTCTTTCAGTCTGCCAATTAAAGCAGCCTAGGTGTGAGCATCGACCCTGAAGACTTCTAGAGGCAAGCGAGACAAATCTTCCCTCCCAGGCTAAGGAACGAATGTGCTTAGGATGGAGGGGTGCCTCCTGAAATCTTAAGTGATTAAGCCTCTTACAGTTTTCAGGACCTATGTGCTATGTTTTTATTAAGGAAGTTAGTTTTCCTCAGTGGACAAAACATGAGATTATCTGTTTGAACGTATATGCCACAGTGCATCAAATGCACATTGACAGTGGGAATCAAGAAGACATTACTAAAGTTCATTGTTCTGGTGAGGTACAGAGGGATCAAGTCACATTAACTCCCTTAGACTTCTCCAGTATCATTAACACTTAGGTGCAAACCAGTTTCACATAGTCAAGTATAGGCTGTACAGAAAGAAAAAATAATGGTTATGTCAAAGAAAAGAGCACCTTTGTGTTTAACTTTCTATTACACAACTTTTAATACTTTTTTCTGAAGCATCTGTTACTTTCTGCTACTGGAGACAGGATCCTGCCCAACAGCCCCAGGCAGGCCCAGGATGGGAAATCCTTTCAGTCAGATCTTCAGCAGGATAGGACATGTTGGATGTTCTCTGAAGAATAGTTTGCTAAAAAAAAATCTACTCTTTCTGGTCTCAGCTGTATCTTCACTTCCCACTCTGATTGCTAACGCTGAACTAAGGTCACACACACATCAAATGGTCTGCACATTGGAATGTCATCTGCTTTCCTAGCCCTGCACAGACTGAACCTCATAAAAAATATTACTTCTTCCTCATTGCTTCTCCTGGCTGCTGAGTCACTGTCTCATGTTTGCTGTTATATATTTACAGACAATTACATGAATGCACTGCTCTTATTTCAACTAGTTAATCCACACCTCAACCAGGCAAGAATTCTCCTCATTTGCAAAGGAAGCTGAGGCAGTGTGACTAATAGGCACACCTCTGCACAAATTTTTTCTATTTTCCTTTTGACACCTTCATGAAAATTAGATGCTGTCTAATGCAAAAATTGCAGCCAGCACAATGCTAAATGAAGAAATCCTTATTTGTATGAATTTGTTATTTTTCAAAAAAAAGAGTATATGTGTATCTTTTGAGCTTAGGTATTTAGAACGCAAAGAAATAACTTTCAGTGGAAATATTTTCATGTAAAAATACAAAGTAGAAAGTTAAGCTCCAAATCTCAGCAAATAAGAAATGTACTATCCAGTTTACATTTCTAGCTGAAAAAAATAAACATTGAGTGAAGACTCTCTAAAAAACACATATTCTGTTTTTATCTGCTCAGGAAGTATTTTGATTTAGAGTTATTCCTAATGACTACAAGTGTTGTAGTTCAGCCCCGATTGGGACCAGACTACGCAGTCTCTCTCTCACTCCACCCACCTTCCGAGAGAACAGGGGGAGATAATAAAAGAAAAACGGCTTGAGGTTTGAGATAAGGACAGGGAGAAATCCTTAAAGTTACCGTCACGGGCAAAAACAGACTCGACTTGGGGAAAACTATTCATTTATTACTAAAAACAGCAGGATAATGAGACAGAGAACAAGATAAACCTCCTCCCCACCCCTCCCTCTTCCCGAGCTTAACATTATCTCTACTACCTTCCCCCTCTGAGCGGCACAGGGGGGAACAGGGAATGGGGGTTGCAGTCAGTTCATCACACGTTGTTTTACGCCGCTGCTTCATAGCTGGGGGAAGAACTCCTCACATTCCTCCCCTGTTCCAGTGTGGGGTCCCACCCATACGCCACAGTCCTTCATGAAACTGCTCTGGCGTAGGTCATCTCTTCCACGGGGTGCAGTCTCTCCAGAACAGCTGCCCCAGCGGGCCCTCCACGGGCCACAGTCGCTTTCAGGCATCCACCTGCCCTGGTGTGGGGTCCTTCACGGGCTCCAAGTGGATCTGTGCTCCTCCGTGGACCTCCATGGGCTGCAGGGGGACAACCTGCTCCACCATGGTCATCACCACAGGCTGCAGGGGAATCTTGGCCAGGAGCCACATTACTCCTCCCCCTCCTTCTTCACTGACCTTGGCGTCTGCAGCTGTTTCTCTCTCTCACAAGAAAAGTTCTTCACAACAGGCTGGCAGATGCCTCTCAGAATCTCTTCACATCATCCATCTCATCTCCTCTCCACTTCTTGCAGCCAGGCCGGGCTGAGTTAGGCCCAGTCGGCCACCTGGCGAGAGGCCTGAAAGGCCCATGAGGCCTGCGCCTCCCCCTCTGCGCCTCTGCCCCCACTCAGCTTCTTCACATCTTCTCTTCTCTCTTTTTTTTTCTGTTTTCCCCTTCTTAAATATGTTATCGCAGAGGCGTTATCACGGGACATTCTGCTACCAATCGGCTCGGCCTTGGCCAGCAGCGAGTCCGCCCTAGGCCTGGCCGAGTCCACTGAACAAAGGGGAGCGACTTCTAGCAGTTTCCTACAGAAGCTACTACCTTAGGCCCCCCCTCACTAAAAAAACCCACCACAACAAGTAACTTTATCAAATGGTGTATTTTGGAAATGTTATGCACTTTGTTTTCTTTCCAGGGAAAAATACACAGGAAGATAAGTAAGAAACTAAGGACTTGAATCAAGCATGGTCTGAGACTAGGACAACTCTTGGTGCTTAACCTTGCTTAGGGCAAAGACAGAAACACATGAGAATTGTTACTTGGTACTGAAAAATAAACCCCTTCAACATTTCTTTATAGTGCTAAGTATTTCTGGGCCTTTAAGTCTGCTACGTGTCTTTAGATTTATCTTGCTTTAGTGTATTCAAAAGCTTCACTTTGATAAATTTCCAATGGTGCAATTCCTGCCAAAATCCACAAGATTGCTCCTCAGTTCAAAAGCATGTGTTGCATTGTGTAAAAACAGGAGGATTCCTGTTTCCCGTGGCTGAGCGAGGCATCCCAGCAACGCTCCCAAGAACCTTGATCCCTGTAACTCCACGTTCAAACCCAGGTGGCTGTGCTGTACTGACCCAGCACTTAGTAAACCAGCATATTTGTTTCACTGATACTTGAATATCCTAATTTGCCTCAGAGAAGTAATGCTGCCATTACTTAAAAGAAACTTTGTTTTCCTATCCCTCTGTCTCCTCTGTTTCTCCCCACTGCTTTTCTCTCCCCATCAGTGACCACTTTCCTAGCAGTCAGCCATTTCTGGGGCCCTGTAGCATCTACTATCACTAGAAGGGTTTCCATGTGTTCGAAATTAATCTGTCTTGGAGAATTATTTACAGAACAGCTGAAAATACAGTTTGCCTCCAACAGACCAGTTTCTGTTTCTTCCATAATTTTCACCCTCCTCCCTCCATATAGTTTCCTGCAGTTAAAAAGATAATGGAGCAAAACAGTCTTCAACATGTTGTTTTTCAGCTGCCTACTTCAAGTAGATCAAGACTAGGAGAGCAGTAATGAAAAATACAAACTGTTTTTGTTGGGTTTTTTTCATGAAACTGAACAGGGATATGGGCAAGTGTCTGTAATATGGACAAATGTCTGCAAAATTCTTGTTTTCAGAAACAGTAATTCTCACAAGATTTTGTACAGAAGTGATAAACTCCCTTGTTATATATGAATAAAAAATGACCCATGGTTCTCAGAAAAGCCACTTCCATTTGACATTTACTCAAGTTTAATTCAAAGGAAATTATTTGTTTGTTATATATATATTTGTAGTGATTTATTTTAAAACACTTTGATAATTTCTGAGAGCACTCTGCCCACGTGCTTGCTATCATACATCTTGATTCTGATTTGCATCTCTGTATATAACCATATGCACTCTGTTCCAGAGTAACAGAAGCAGATATCAAATGGTCTCTTTTATCAACTGAACCTTTGGTGGCCTGCATTCATCATCAACATTTAAGTCCTGAAAACTTCCTGCAGGTGATTTTCAAAAAACTTTAGACTAACTCTGATCCTCTTACATTCACAGCATGACATACGCCATAGGAACACAGTTCTGCAAATGTGCTTCTAAAATTATTTGAAATACTTTGTTATTTTTCCTCAGCTGTAAAACTGAATGCCGTCATTACCACACGACTAGTTCTGCAAAGACAACCATCAAGATTTCTTAAAAATAACCTAAGGGAGCTTGCTCTATACTAAAATAAGCAAAGTATTCAGTCTCTTTCATCTTGATACTTTGCTGGACAAAAGTGATTGATGAGTCTCATTGGGAAGCTAAGAAAATCACTTCCCCAATAGTTTAAATGTGCAATTTGATATTTTGCAGTTCTATGAGATACCAGTTTTCAAAATCTGGTACTTTAAAAAGTAATAAGAAAAAAGGAATAACTGGTTCAAAATAGAACCTTATTCTCTTAAGTCTTGACTTGGTGTAATGGTTCAGGGAAACTTTAGCAATTTTCCTGAGAAAAGTGGGGAGCAGCTTTGTATTTTCAGTATAGTAACAAGTTACTTAAAATTTTGGAATTTCAATGAGCTGCAGGGGAGTGGATTGATGAGCAGAAGGCAGCAATGAGTGTAAAGGTAATGAGTTTACCTTTGGTTTTTGCAATCTTTGTTCTTTCTCATCTTTTATATAAAGACCAGAAAGTCCCAGAATAAAATAATACGTTTCATAGTAGAATCATATAACTGAGAATTACTCCAAAAAGCCCAAGTTAAATTGTTAGGTTGAAATAGGAACTGGAATTTAAAGAAGTGAGTTGATTTTTTGCTATATTAAATTAATAAATTCTCCTAGGCTTTTTTTTTTTAAATACTAAAAAATGTTTTGAATCTTGTTGTTTTCACATATTCAGCAGTGAGCAACCCTAACTTTGTAACTCAAATTCATTCAAATCTCATTTGATTGCATAACTGAAATAGTTTAGATGATTTTTCAAATCTTTCCTAAAGTGTCTTTGTGGGTGATGTCCAGATTTGAACCAGAGGTGAAGTTTTGCATGCACATGAAGGATTGGCCTTGAAGGCTAGGCTGAAAGTCACTGTAAAGGCAATCATGAGGACAAACAAAGATAAGAATGTATTTTTTGTAGCTTTCTTTGGTAGTGCTGGGCATGTACCTTCTGCAATATTATTATGTTCTTAGGAGAGAAAAAATACTTTGCTATTAACAGCAAAATTCTGCTTTTCATTTTTTGAAGTGGACTTTGAGAATCAAAGTCATTTGGTCTAATGACAGAAGATTTTAAATGTCACATTGAAAATGTAGCTCTTGCTGCAATACTCAGGAAAAGAAGCCACATCTTTTGTGTGTTTGGCAGTCTGCTGCACCTTTAGAGAGAAGCTACAGCATGTTTCTGTAATGAGGGGCATGAAAGGAAGAAATACACATTCAGAACTGGTGTGAAGGAAAGAGATTGATAAGTGACTTTTGGCCTGCAATATTTTGCTGAGAGTCATAGCCTACAACTGCCCATAAAAAATGTCATTTAAAAAATCAAGAGGTTCAAGAGGTGAACTATGAATGCCAGTGTACTTGCTTGCATGGCTGTATTGCCATGTCAAAGAGGTAATGGGATTAGGTGGTTCCTTTAAAAGCCAAGACTTTTCTGCGCAAAAAATAAAATAGGAGTGTAATTGTGTGATTAAATTGCTACCTCAAAAAAATTTGGATGAACCATGTGCTTCCTCAGAGCAGAAGCTGGCATGAAGGATTTTAGAAATATTGGACTAGCATTTTGCCAGTGTTGATAGCATCAGTTATTTCTGAACAGTATCAAATTCCAAACTGAGACACAACTTTATAGTGTGGAAGAAAGTGAGGTTGCTAGGTACCCCTGGGAATTTATTTTATTAATATGCACATCACAGGATCCTCTGGGTCTTATTTCCAAAGGAAATAGCAAATTAACAAAGTCCAGATCTGTCAGAGAGATTAAATTCCCAATGCTTCTTCACTTTTTTTTTTTTATCTGAGGAGAAAGTGAATTTTAGTAAACATTGAGGGTGATTCAGCACTGAGCACTGTCTTTCTGAGTGAGTTACACTGAGATGAAAAAAAAAGACTCCTCATCAAAAGTATAATCTTAAAATGAAATTTCAAAAATAGCAAGAAGAATGCCAGATGGAGAAACCCTGTTAGGTAGGGAACCACAAACGAGCTATAAGGGGAACTTTTACTTGAGTCATTCCTAACACCAGTTACTCACAGTGTGATGCAGTCAATGCAGTTCAGCATTGGCTCCAGCAGCAGTGATATTTCTGTCAGGGAAGCATTCTTCTCTCTTAATTCTGAGTAACTATTTCTGCATCAGGGGCAGCGCTCATGGATTTTGGCTATGGGGGATCACAACATAAAATTTTCTAATATGTATTTCCATTTCTAGTAATTTTCTTATTGTGTTATTAGGCACACGTGTGTGTATGTGCCAAAGAACCCAACAGAGGCTTAAAAGAGCAGAACTAAAAAAAATTAAGCACAATATAAGTTATCCGGGATAACGTGGGAAAATAGGAAAGAATGAGCCACTACCTTGTAATTGATCTTTTAAGTTTCTTTGAAGGTTCCCTTCCTATGGGAATGTTTCTGCAGCCTTGGGGACAGCTAGCAAAACACCTGCTGAGGGCTACTGAGCAGGCACATGAACACATCGGAACTCTCTGATGCACTAGCAAATCAGGTATACATGATATATTTTGGAAAAATCCTTACCTGGTGTAAGAGGCTTTTATGAAGTTTGCAGTTATGTTTGTAAGGCAGGGGTAAGCCACTGTTGTGTTATGTTATCTTGTATTTCACCATCAAAACAGAACTACAAATATTTTAGAGAGGTTTATGGATGGGGATGGATCTCACTGTCCCCAAAGTAAGAGCTGCTCTGTTTACAGCATGTGCTTTTCAAATTTTGTCATTGCAAAGAGGCTTTTACCACCTCTTGATTTCAGTCTCAAAAAAAAAAAAAAGACAAGAGAAAATTTTGAGAGCATTGTTTGTTACCGGTTCATTTGGGTTTTTTTTTAGCAGGAGAGTTGTCCTCATAAAGGACTATTTTTCACAATTTCGGTGAGGTCTTTGGGAGCTTCACTGCAGTGCACATAGTGCATACCTAGCGTATGAGCAGTGCTAAAAGCAGAGCCTGAAGTGGAGACTGGTGCTGGAACTATTTAAGCTTGCCTCCCCATTTGTGGCAGTATTTCCATGGCAACTGGGTGCTATAAAAAGAATCTTGCTAAATATATTCCTTGTGCTCTTTTCTTGCTTTGTATTTCTCTCGTCTAGTTATCAATTACTATAATAAATAGTCTGCCATTACATTTTGTTTATTTACACTTATGCAAGTGGCTTTGTATTTATTTTGTTATTACTAGCTGCATCAATTTTAACTGCTCACATTAACAGAGAAGATAGAAAGGTAAATGATGAGTCACTGTGGCAAATAGATACATGAATTATGCCAATGAAAAACTAAAAAGTCAAGGTGAATATGTATATCAGTTAGTATCAGATACAGACATTTTTGTTCATGCAGATTTCTTTTTAATGCACAGTCCACCATTTGCTGTTAGCTGTCCTATATAACCTAGCTTAGCTTCTATTCAGATACAGCAAGACAAATCAGATGTGGCAGAGAGTTTCCCCTTTCAGTGCTCCACAATGCATGTGAGAGCCTGGATGCTTCCAGGCAGGCAGCAAACAGTGGCAGTGCAAGCCAGAAACGACAAGTCAACTGAAATTCAAGGACTGCCATTCAATTGTGCTCTTTATCTGCTAACAAAACAGCTCCACTGGTGTGCCAAGGGTTAGCTAATGAACCAGCACTGCTTAGCTGGGGAGCATCCAACCTTGCTGAATCATCAGACACTATCATGTGGTGGGGATGAAAACTATCTAACAAAAAAAAGACGACTGGATTGCGGCTGGAGTCCCACTCTGCAATGAGTGGCAGCCAAACCCACCACAGGCATGAGGCACAACTCTTCTTTCATGCAATACATCAGTGTCATGCATGACTCAACTAGGCTGATATACAGAAACCAGTTACAGGGCCCACCACCCACCTTTCTGCTTCATGTCACTGAATCTGGGATGCTGGTGACAAAATTCTTCCTTGCTTTGTATGCAAAGTAGATGACATAGATAAGTCAGCAAGGCAGGCTCCACTATCTGGGTTATCCTGCAGCTGAATAACAACACGGTACAGCCAGGCAATGATGATACTACTAACATCAGCAAAATAAGACCACTCACCTCTCAGCTGAAAAACAAAAACTGAGTCCCTTTAGTACCAGCAGTCAAATGACAGTCAGAAAGAAAAGGTCCAGAGTTTCATAAACTATAAAGGGGAAGGGAATAGGATTAAAAATTTGGGCAGCGCTACTCTACTGTGACAAGGTACCTTGGCTCTTCATCTGTTTGAAGAATTAGCTGGGAGTCTATGAACTCTGTGCCAAAAAAATATATATTCAACTGAAAGAAACTCTGTGTATGTGTATAAATCACCATGATTTTTTTTTAAAGTCACATAAAACTGTAAAAGTAATGAAGAAATACAGAGTTGCATGGAATACAACTCCTAAAAGAATTTAAAAGGACTCTTGAATTTCATGCCACACACAGTATTACTTAATAATGGAGCAAATCTAACAAACTATGCTGTAAAAATTTCTTTATAAGAAGATGATGAGAAGGTCCCAAAAATCTTTCCACGGGTTTCTTCAGCTTTGAGTAGGGCCTGAAATTTAGAGAACACAGCAGTAAGGCTCAAACAGTGGAAAAATCTCAGGTAATGCCTTATTATTCACTATTCTTTTTAATCGAGTCCTCTGCCATCCACTCTTCTGCAAGAGCACTGAACCATAATGTAGGTAAGATAATCAACCATCTATTACAAATAATTAATAATAGGAGTTGCAATTAACATTGTGTAAATGCTCTCCAGGCTCAGACACTGAATGGTTTTAGTCGAAGTATTGGATAAATAAAAAGGGACAACACACTTGAGCAAAAATAGCATTAAAATAAGGAGTGGTTTGTGAGTGATTCAAGAATAGTAATTTCAGAAAATTTTTCCCGTCATTCAATCATGCTTGACATTTGTAGGAGAAATGAAGTTGGACCTATGCGTTTGTTCTGGTTTAGACATTTTGATTGCATATATTCTCCTATTTTTTAAAATGCTAGAAAACTACTATTCCTTTGTGTTGCCAAGGTTCTTCAGGAATGATGTTTGCCTTTTCAGGGGCCTCTTGGGGCTCTATCCCATACCTGGAGCACAGTACTTTTCTAGTAGGTTTGCTGTGGAAATGAGCTGTACTTCCAGTAACCATCCACAATGCTCAAACCCTCACTTCTCTGTATGTCACCGACTCAAGTCTAGCTCTTCAGCAGCTGTCATGTCTAGTGAAATGTCTAGCTTTTTGTCAACGTGCAATGGGGATCTGTCAGACATCTTACTTCATTCAGCCACTGAACAGTCTATCCACTTACATACACAGCAGAAAGTGAGTGTTCACTATCACTATGGAAGTGCAAAGTATGTCATAAAATCTGGCAAGATTACTTGACCGTAAGGCCCTGATCCAGTAATACACTTCAGAACATGATTCAGTAGTACCCATGCTAAGTGATTAATATGAGCTTAAATTTAACCAGTCAAATGCTTAGATAGAATTCTTTCAATCAGTCTTAGAAAGTTCATTTTCTGATGACACGTTTCAGTCAGGTGAAGTAGTTCTGTTTTAAACCTAATATCGAGGCATTTCCAACCAATAAAATGGTTAAGTTTAACCCATGAATTTTGAATATTCACTAATTTTAAATTGCTTCACTCCACATTAGCAGATAAAATGTAAAAAAAAATTCCTAATAAAAGTCTCAGTAGACATGAAAGAGATGAGAGTCAGTGTCCATTAGCAGAAATAAAATCTTGCAGACTACTGACTTAATTAAGATAATTAGTAAGGTAATTGCACATAAACCTTTTTTTTCATGAGACAATATAATATGCAAAGGTCTTTTTATTCTCATTGCTTTAATTTAAAGGGTAATATTATATAAAACCACAATTACGTTATTGGAAAGAAAAATATGTAAACAAATGTCCTGTATTGAATGACAACAATGGTCAATGATAGGGACAAGAGATTTGAAGTTTTGGGGTAATCCCTGCTCTAACAAAGGGAACTGGGATGGATATTGTGCACAGTCTTGCCCCCACCATGTCCTACAGGTTTTGGAAAAATATAAAGATAGGATGAGCCTTTACTCACTCCCTGGATGCTAGGGCACATTGGCTTCCTAAGATAAAATTTATTTACTGTGCTAGAGTCCTAGTAGGCTTAGAGATTGTATTCAACTGAAGAAAAACTAGTGAGGAATGTGGTCTCAGGGATAAAGTAGGATCCTGTCATGGCAGTTCCTAGCCTTTCTGAAGCTGGGAGCTGCTGTGGCATAGCATCACTCCATACTCTCCTTATGTACGAAGAAGAAGGTATTGCAGACCCACAACAGCTCTGGGTAACAGGAGGAAGCCCTTCAGTTGGGGTGACTGTTCTCTTGCTGTCCTCTGCTGTTGAAACGGCAAAAATCAGCCAAAGTGGAAGACTTGGCCTTTTAAGGGTGATGCTAGTTTTGGTGTCAGTGGCATCCACCCAATCAGCCTTTCAGAAAACAGATTGCTGCTTTGTGAGTCTCTGAAATACATACAGTCTTAGGAGCAGTACTACCAAATTAGCAGAAAAAGATAAAAGTGATTTTTACTGTATGTGGCTTGTATTACATGTGTTTCACTGTCAAAATAAAGTAATTTATGCTATTTTATGTTAGTCGGAAGAAACTAGGACAATTACTTTCTTCAGACTTTAGTATTTCTAAACCAAATGCGTACTACAAAACTAACAGTGAATTTTTCAACAGATACTGATTGAGCAAGACTGAAGGCTTTACATCCCTGGAGTAAATTCCACACCAGTTTAAGCTTTACTTACACAAATTAACTGTATGGTGAAAGACGTGCAGTAAGGAATACAAATCTTCTAAATAGGAACTCAGCATTTTTTAATCTGGTGTGTGCAACAATAATATCCTGTGCAGAGGTGATGTTGGATCCTCCACTGTGTCAAGGGAGATGAGACAGTTTGTTCCAGTTGACAGTAGGACCTACAACAACATTAGAATCATAGAATGGTTTGAGTTGAAAGGGACATTTAAAGGTTATCCAGTTCAACCCCTTTGCAGTCAGCAGGGACACCTTCAACTAGAAAACATTCCTCAGAGCCCTGTCCAGCCTGACCCTGAATGTCTCCAGGGACAGGGAATTCACCACCTCTCTGGGAAACTTGTTCCAGTGGTTCACCACCCTCATAATAAAGAACTTTTTCCTTATATCTAGTCTCTTCTCTTCTCCAGGCTGAACAACGCCATCTCTCTCAGCCTTTCTTCATAGGAGAGGTGCTCCAGCCCTCTTATATTTTTGTGGCCCTTCTCTGGACCTGCTCCAGTCTTTCCTGTGCTGAGGGCTCCACAGCTGGATGCAGTACTCCAGATGGGGTCTCGCAAGAGCAGAGTAGAGGAGGAGAATCACCTCCCTTGACCTGCTGGCCACACTTCTTTTGATGCAGCCCAGGATAAGATTGGCCTTCTGGGCTGCAAGTGCACATTGATGGCTCATGACCAGCTTTTCATCTACCAGTACCTCCAAGTCTTTCTTGGCAGGGCTGTGCTCAATCCCTTTATCCCCTAGCCTGTATTGATACCCAGGGTTGGCACGACCCAGGTGCAGGACCTTGCACTTGTTCTTATTGAACGTCATGATGTTTGCATGGGCCCACTTCTCGAGCTTGTCCAGGTCCCTCTGGGTTGCATCCCATCCCTCAGTAGTGCTGACTGCACCACTCAGCTGGGTGTCGGGTGCACTCAATCCCACTGTCTATGTCACTGATGAAGATGTTAAACAGCACCGGTCCCAGTGCAGACCCTTGAGGGAGACCACTTGTCACCAACCTTCATTGGGACATTGCACCCTCTGGGTGCAACTATTCCTCATCCACTGAATCCATATCTCTCCAGTGTAGAGAGAACGATGTTGTGGAGGACTGTGTTAAAGGCCTTACAGAAGTTCAGATAGATGACATCTGCAGCTCTTCCCTTGTCCACTGATGTAGTCACTCCATCACAGAAGGTAACTAGGGTGGTCAGGCAGGATTTGCCCTTGGTGAAGCCATGCTGGCTGTTTTGAACCACCTCCGTATCCTCCATGTGCCTCAGTGTAGCTTCTAGGAGGATCTGTTCCATGATTTTCCCAGGCACAGAGGTGAGCCTGACAAGTCAGTAGTTCCTAGGATCCTCCTTTTTACCCTTTTTAAAAATGAGTTGAATGTTTCCCTTTTTTCAGTCAAAAGGGACATCACCTGACCGCCTTGAGTTTTTAAATATAATGGAGAGTGGCTTGGCAACTACATCAGCCAGTTCCCTCAGGACCCTGGGATGCATCTTGTCAGGTCCCATAGACTTACATATATTCAGGTCCTCAGGTGATCACGAACCTGATCTTCTCTTACAGTGGGAGGGACTTTGCTCCCTGAGTCCTCGTCTTGTGGTCCATCCATTCAACAGGTGTGGGAAGAGGGGCTTACCAGTGAAGACTGATGCAAAAAGTTGATGTGTGGCTGGGAATTCTCTCAGCTTTAGTAGCCCAAAGCTTAAGCTTCCAACATGAGTAAATGAAAGAGAGTGAGAGAGAGAGAGAGACGCTTTTCCTGAGTGATTCATGCTACAGGAAGACAAGTAGGATGAATTGCTCTTGGATGTGCTTCTTTCTCCTTGGCTACACATAGAGTCTTAAATTATAAACGTAGATCAGCTACCTGACATTTAGATGCCCAACTGCACTGCTGTGCAATCAGGATCATAGCAAGCATTCTGAGAGGACTCTTTCAGATTTAATCACTCCCTGGCTAGGATTTGAACTGGTTTATTTAGTTAATTAAAAAAAAAATTATAATTTAGCAACAAAGACCACACATTTATAAGTAAAGACCTCCAGCACAGTGTTTATACTTTCATTTAAAGCATTGCCAAAAATTCAATTAATGAAATAATAACTCAGCAAGACTTGTTGTACTTCAGCTCTTACAGAAGCAGCATGTGCAGCATGACAGCTCCATTAAAAAGTGCCAAATGGAGCCATTATGTTAATTATTACCATAAGCTAACCACCCCTCTAGTTTAAAGGCATATTTAAGGTTATTTAGGCCAAATTAATAAAATGTAGGAGTTGACCTCCGTTGAAACTTTGATTGCATTAGTTAATAACATGCTTTAAAGCACTAAAACTGAAACAAGTATGTTGAACCAGAAAATGGGCATTTTCTGTCTTGGCTTTTCCCTCAATTGTAATTTATATGTATTCATTAAGAGTCATTTTTCTTGCTTGGCAACTGATCATCTGGAGTGGCTTTACTGCAAAAGTGATTCTTCAACATTGTTATTTAAAAAATCCCAATAGTTAAAAGTGACCCTCAATGACCATACAGTACTGGTGGCATGGAGTTTTCAACAGTTACCGCCAAAAAGTCTTCTACATCAACTGCTTTATATCAGTTGTTTTTCAGGGACTGTGTGGGGTTATATCATTTAAAATTTATTCTAAGTAAAATCAGAGCCTGCTTAAATGCCCAGCTGTCCCTTATCCTCCTTTCTTATTGGAAATGCAAATCCAAAGATACATGCTGTCAAGCAGTGTTGTCCCTGGCACAGGACCAAGGAGTGACCAGCTCAGCTGCCAGTTAAAGTTTTATCTTGTGCCCAAAATACTAACTTGGAAATGCTCATTTCAGCTCACAGGGCTCTTTGGAGCAAGGGACACTCTAGGAAAGCTGGCTCCAGCAGGACAGGAGGTACAGAGCCAGGAGTGACCAGCGTTTGAGGAACAAAGGCATAGAAAAGCCTTCACACAAACTGGGACTTGAGTCGGGCAAATGAGAGATGAAGAGAGCTCTACATAGGCAAAAGCAGGAAGGAGGGGTTGGATAGGGATCACTTGTTCACTGGCAGTATGGGAATGATGGGGCATCAGGTGAGATAGCAGGGAGCAAGTCCCTTTTGGGACTACTTATGCTAACAGTTAAAAAGAGATAGCTAAATCAGCCCCACTACAGTGCCTTTATGTCTGCTTTTGTGTTCTTTATTCTAACTTTCCCTTCCAAGGTTTAGCAGCAAATCCACTCTGGTCAGCGAAACTGGCTGAATCAGAATCTGTCTCTCTAGGTGTTGATGGATGTTAGTGTTTACATCACAAAGGCTATGGGAGAGGGGGTAGATTTGTGCTAGTGGCCCACACAAAGGAATTACTGCTTGAGAGTAAAATTTAAAGGGAAAACATTGGAAACCTAAGTTTGTCAGATTTTTTAATGACAATGAAATTTCTCCATTGAACTCATTTATATCTCCCCCCTTTTTTTTTTTTTTTTGGAAAAGAAACAGAATAATGTATAATACCTTGGTTAGTAATTTGTTATATACATGGATATCTACGGTGTAAGCAGTACTTGATGCTCAAGTATGCATGATGTCTGAATGTGAATGTACCTTCGTGTCTCAGTTTGCAGCTAGCAGTTCAGACAGGGACAGGATCAATTTATTGTGGTAAAAGTGGCATTTATCTAGTTTTTCTCCAGTTTTGCATGTTCCCATTTGATCCTGGAAATATCTTGAGTTAAGCTTCTGATCTGTAAAGCATATTTAACTGTTTCTGCAATATGTCTTGCATTGAGTTGAGGAGCCTGTGGGAATTCTGTTCTGTTCACTCTCTGAACTTTTACAGAGCCTCTGTCTAACATTACAGTTTTCAAACTGCCTCATGCCAGAGGCTATGAAAATGTGCAATCCTCCTTTCTTTTTCAGCCAGACAAAAACAATAAGCACAAGCCAACATTAACACAATGCGCATTTTCAAATATTTACAACTTTTTAAAACTAAATTTGCTGTGTTAAATTAATGTAAGCTTTATAGTAGCTCCTTCCGCTCCTAAAACAAGAGGGAGGGCAAGTCTTATGGATTATCTGCACTGTCATGGTGGTTGTTCAAAAGAGATACAGGGCTAATTTTCACAACTTCTGGTGGCATAATGGGGAGGTACATGCTTTGGAAAAGTTATGGTCATCATCAGAAAAGTCAGAAACTGTGCTCTGTTTTTTTTTTTTTTTTGAAACTTGAAGGCTGATGATTGTACTCTGCACTCTGTATTTCAAAACCTAATCCTTGCATACCTGGGAAGGACTGAAATTAACCTGACATATTCTACATAAATGCACACAGATTTAGTCATGAAGTTTCAAAATTCTTCTCAGTAAAAGTCAGAACACTTCTTCTTCTTCTTCCTATTATTATTATTATTATTGATACCTGGTGTGTTTCTGTGCATTCAAATTACAGTTAAACGTATCAAGTGTTTTTTATGTTTCCAAAGAGCGTCTCTGCTTCATGTCAGTAGATCCATCACATCACCAGAAACCTTTCTTTCGCTTTTCAGAGCCCTCTTCTTTTTTCCTTGTTTATGGCTACAGCAGACCATGTCTCCCTGCCCTCTCTGAAGATAGCTAGCACCCAGCTGCAGCGCTGAGCTCTTCTGCACAGCGGGGACATAAATCCAGCACAGCACTGCTGCAGCAGCGTTAATAAGGTGCCACCTTCTGATTGCTTAAAGATATGCACTGCTAGTTTCTAAAGTCCCCTGAACAAGCAAACCACTGGCCAAAAGCTGTTTGTTTGGTTTTTAATCTGGAAAAATTCACGGGACCTTCGGTGACAGGAGCATCTGGATTTGGATAGTGAGGAAACCTCTTCAGGTTTCCTGGCACAATTTTGAATTATATTTAAAAGATCCCCCAGTACTTATAGTATCCTCAAGTTTCAGGACTATTCCCAAAATCCTGTATGAATTTATAGCTTTGTTATTTTTGCTGAATTATCCTAAGTTTGTGATTATTGAATTTTCAGTGTATGTTTCCTTTCTTGACTTGATTTCCATTATGACTTTATGAAACAATAGTGGCTGAACAATAAATCTGTAGGACTGTTCTCTACCAAGGGTGTTAAGAGTTCATCTTCTGTGTGGTCAGGGTGAAGGTGAAGGAGAGGTTCTTGCTGGACATCATCTCTGTTTGTCAAGTGGAACTTACTACATTCTGTTGTCCTTGTGGGTAAGGTCATTTCATATGAATCCAGCTTCTACAGCCTCTCATGAGCAAATTAATATCAGAAAAACTTTCTCATCAGACTCTATAGGCATGGGTAAGCCTTTAAAACAAATTTTCCCACAGGCTTATTTGGAGCAAATTATATGGTACTTTTGAGCTTTTGATATGTACTAGAAGTTGGTAGATTTTCAGATGCGTGGTGCCTACCTGAAAGTGACAATAAAGCAAACCAAATATGATGCGAAGTATAAATATTCTGATGAAAAAATAACCATCAGCTACAAACAAACACAATACATTCTAAATATATCCAGTGTTTCAAGTTTGTTGTTGAGAAAGGCAGTTTCCATGCCTCATTCCTTTCAAAGGCTGTCTTTTAAAATAACCTTCACAGGAAATTGCTCTTTTCTGTCCTCCTCCCAGGAAAGAAGGTTGCAGCTACATACCTCTCTTGAGGGTTTTTCCCATATGGGGACTGTGGCAAGGGACCGGCTGTGTATCTGTGGGGGATTTGGGGTAACTCAACTTTGTCACTGCGGGAAGAAATCTCTTCAGCTCTGCAGTGCCAGGCATTTTTTGATGCCTTTCTGTGTTCAGCAATAAAACAGTTGTCCTACTTTGCCATTCCCATTTTTTTCCTCTTGGCTCTCTGGAGTTTCTGGTTTGTCGCTTGGTGCTCTTGACCGTGTGAAGATTTGGGCCTGCGTGGCTCATGAGTACTGGCCAGCCCTGACAACACCCTTTGCCTTCATTTGCTGTTCCCAAATATCTGCAGAATCAGGTCTTTTTTTTCTCAATGTTATAGCTTAGAGTACATGTGTGCATTTCATCAGTTCTTTGTATGAGTTGATAGGCTCCTCTATGAAGTGCAGTGCCATCAGCTAATGTTTGTCCAAAGGGAAATTTCTGTGTTTTTCAGTTTAACCTTTAGACTCTTTGTGTGTATGCCTGTCACACACAGCTCACAGACACACTCTCCGCTTATAGTTCTCTGTCGCATTGTCTGGTCTATAAAGAGACTGCTCTTTGAGAAGCCCAAAAGCATGGGAAAATAGATGCACTCTGTCTGGTGGCTACAGACAGGATCTGACATATTAAAAAAAACCCCAACTCTGTAGAAGTGCCCTGCTGTTCTCCTGTAAGTGCATACATCCTTTACAATGGAAAGCAGCATGCCCTTTTTACCTATGTTCATCCCAAAGACATTGTCCGTGGAATTGCTATTTCATTCAATGAGTTAGCTCCCAAGTTCTTCCAGTTAAAATAATTGTGTGTGAAGATATTGCTTCTGAAAGCAGGGAGCTGTGCATAACACCATTCAGTGTCCCCTAACAGTGCTTCCAGCAAGACTTCTCCTGTCATTCTGTGCTTGCAGACAAATTCTTAGTTGCAGCTGTAGAAAGGCATTACAGTGTATGCGAAAATGTACGTAGTACTAAATTCTTTTCAGTCTAACTTTCTGGGGAAGCTAGGGTGCCCTAGGGTGACCTGTTGGGAATTACTGTATACTAAGCCAGAGAATTTAATGGCTAAGACTTTCCAGAAAAATGGAAACTTTTCAGCCAATAAAAAGGGAAATGATTTTCTTTTTAGTAAAGCTTTCTTTGATAGTGAGTCTAATTCATATTTTAGTAGCTTTAATGCGTCCAGTTCTGAGCTCCCCAGCACAAGAGAGATATGAAGCAGTCAGAGAGAGTCCAATGAAGGGCCATAAAGATGGTTTAGGGACTGGCACATCTCTCATGTGAGGACAGACTGAGAGAGCTGAGACTGTTCAGCCTGAATAGGAGAAAGATCAGGGGGATCTTACCAGTGTGTGAAAATACCTGAAGGGAGGGTGCAAAGAGGATGGAGGCAGGCTCTTTTCAGTACTACTCAGTGACAGGACCAGAGGCAATGGGCACAAACTGAAACGTGGGAGGTTCACTCTGAACATCAGGAAACATTTTTTCACTGTGAGGGTGACCAAGCACTGGTACAGGTTGCCCAGTGAGGTTGTGGAGACTTACTAAGTATCAAAGCAACATTAAACTTTTCTGAGTAAACCTTGTGCTACTTTGTTCTTTACTGCAATCAAATCAATCTTAATACTTCCTGATCCTGTTTTGTTTTGTTTTGGTTTGGTTTGGTTTTTTAATGGGATTTTTAAGGAGGCCAAAGTAGTGAACAATACTGGAGCCTTCACGTAAAGACTAAGGCCAATATTTGACTTATTTGAGTTTACGTTTAGCAACAAAGCAAAAAGTATGAAAGCCACTCATTATGCACATGACTAATGAATTACTGTATCTCCTAGGGGTCTAGCTATTATCAGAGCACCTCCTTCCTTCTTCAGTCCAATACATTAGCAATAGACTAAAACATACATATACATTATTTGTTGCCCTCTAGTTGAGGGAAAGATGCTAAGTTACCCAGAGAGGGTCTTTCTCTTCAGAGCTTACTTTTTGCATTTGCTGCAAAATGCTTGACTTAATCACTTTTCAACTGCACCTAAATTCTTAAGTGTTTGTCATGATTTTGGGAAATGTAGAATTTGTATCTGTGTGATAAATTTTGGGAAAGTAAAAGTCAAATCAGGAGTCTCGGTTAATTACTTTGTAATTATAAATTGTTAATAAACACATTTAAAAGAAAGTGACCTTTGTTGGCTACTTGTGATATTCCTAGCTTGATAACTCACACAATGCCTCTATCTGACCAGTTTGAAAATAATCCTTTGGAAATGGATTAAAAGAGCATTTGGAAAAGTAATGGACTGTTTCTGTAATTTTTTCAGTTAATCAAAAGCTAACTTGAATGACATACACATCTATGTGAAAGTTCCTCAAAAACTTCACGAACAGAGCAGGGTAGAGCCAAGATGTTATTTTTACAAATACTTGAAAAAACTTGAATTTGTTTATACAGGCAAGTTCCATTAAAACATTGGCATTTTAAACAACAATAGAAATTTTAGTGAAATGCTGCAATTTTTCAACAGCTTCCTACTTTTAAAACCCCCAAATAACATGTACATTTTTTTTAATTAAAATCAGATAATTGCTATCTAATATTTTATTAATAAGAAGGAAGCTTCTGTTTTTCCACACTGACAAAGTTAGAATGTGAATAATTAGTCTCTGCTTTAAGTCACTCAGCACGCTGACACACTGTTCATGAAGCAGATCATAATAATCTCTGAAAAATGATCATTAAATCACCCTTTAACAAAAGATATCATTATAATTTTAAGGTTTCACTGTGAATCTGCATTCATTTGTAAAGGTATTACCTTAACAGCTGTCTTTGACAGTATACACATTTGGAGCTCAGCAAACCATGAAAATTACAGACAGTGTGGAAACTCCATGGCAAGGCAGACAAACACTCTGTCCCGGACTTTTGAGTGTCAGAAGCTCCCTTTTATGTTTGTGTTACTGCACGACCAGCCTGGAACCTTTGGACTGTCTCTGAAATGGTTAGATGCTGTATAAGCAGGGGACAATAGGACAACTCTTATTTCAGCATAAGTATAAATCACATAGAACTTCCTCCATTTATCACTTCTTTACTATGACTTCTAATAGAAATAGACACAGATGAACTTTATTTTGTTATAAGCTTGGACTTTTCGTCTGTTAAATCATCATTTCTGTATGTGATACTTTTTGCTAGATACAGAAATTGGATGTTTTATTGGGTTACCATACTGTTACACAGCAGTTTTAAAATATTTATAATAATTCTTATAACTCACTCACGTAGTGACTGCTGATCAAGTCAGTGTCTTTGAAAGAATTACCTCCCTACTGGTTTAAGAAGCCATCTGCTGCCCTCCCAGCTGCAAAGTGGTACCTGGCTGGCTTGTAACGTCCACTGTGATGCCAGGTGACACAGGTCAGTTGAAATTAAGGCACCTATAACAGAATAACATTCAGGTTGAGAGCTGCAACTTCTATAAAGTTGTTCCCTCTGTTGCTGGCAGCCATGTGGACTTACCTGAAATCACCATCCTTGACTGTGGTTTGCTTAAAAGTATTGCTGTGAAAGATTTCCACTTAGGAAAAAAAACCCACACATTTCTTTCACTCACTCTTTGAGAGGCAAAACTAAGCTCAGACAAGTAGGGAGACTTTAGTTTTTCCTGAATCCACTATCTAAATCGTGGGATTTAGCACCAGGAAAATGTATTCTCAGTCTTTGCCTATGTATTTACACTAAATTTGCTGTGGGTTGCATGGGACGCCACTCAGATGAAGTTAAAATCTGCATTAATTCTATGACTGCTTTTGCTTGTTGTCCCAGCGCTGTCTGTACCGAGAGTGCGGAGCAGCTGCTGGTTTCCCTTTCCAGCCTTGCTTTCTCCTTTCTAACCCACGAGTGGGCTCCAGGTGGCAGCACAGGCACCGTTTGCGGAGCAGGTGGAAAGGTTTGGCACGAAATGGTTCTGATTCAAATTTTTGTCTTTTCTGTTCCAGGGTGAAACTTGTGATGAAAACACAGCTGAAATTTTAAATTGTGATCCTTTTTAGAATTTTCTTCATGAAAATTATTCTTGGAATCATCTATGACAGCTTTCATTTCTCAAAAGAATGTTTTCTCACTGAAAAGCTGTAGTCACTGAACCAAACTGAGCTAAACGTTATGATAAAGCTATTGAAAAAAGTTTCCCTGTAAGTCAGAAAATGTATGGATTTAAAGCAATTTATCAAAGATTATTTGCGTTAAATCACACCCTTATTTTTTCAGCAAGCTCTAGTCATTTTACTGCTAAGTGTAGGACTTCTGCTGTTTGCAGAAACACAAGACTGGCAGGGGATATTTGGATCCTGAAATCTTCCAATCTGCAGTTTCAGTTATGATGGCATATATGCCCTTTCAACACAAAGAGCATTGGTCCTACATTCCCTTAAATTAGCTCAGACTAATGAGTCATGAAGATCAAAGAGCACTGAACGTGAGCAGTGGGGACAGGACAAGCCCAGCTTCATGCACTGACCAAACACCTGAATCATATTCGGATTGTTGGGGGTTAGGAGAGAGAGTGACCAAAGGAAACAGGTAATATAAAGTATATATACAGTAATATAAGGTAATATAAAACTGTTGAGCAGGGCTGTCCATTAGATACAAACAGACACCTGTAAGACCACAGGCTCTAACGATGTTTTTGATACACTGGGAAAGGCACCCTGCACTTCAGATGCTTGTATGCATCGGTTTGTACTTCTGAGCATAATTCTACTTTTTACATCTTACTGACTCCCATTCAAACACTCTGCAGGAGTCTGTCCTCCTCCCTGAGGCAGAGTTTGCTCTGAGTATCTCTTTTCATCCCCTTGCTATGGGGATGTCCCTGCTCCTTGCAGGGGGGGTTGGACTAGATGACCTTTGAAGGTCCCTTCCAACTCTAACCATTGTATGATTCTAAATGTGCATTTTCCCCAGTGTGTGTGTTTTTCCTCTGTTCTTTCTCTTTGGGTGGATATAAAATCTGGATAACAGATTAATTGTTGAAAAGCAATTTCACCTCTCTCTTGCTTCCGTTAGCATCAGAATAGACACATTTCATACAGTTTTGCACACAGAGAAAGTAGAGCAGATCACATAAAAACCCAAGAAAGCCTTTATGACCACTTAGAAAAGGCAAGCAACTCAGTTTTCTTTTCAGTAACAGAAAGAAACGAGCAGGAGAAGAGCATCTGCTGAGGGACAACAGCAGCAAAATAATTTTGCTCACTATAACACAGAGAAAATACAGTCTTTCCCTAGTAAATGTCTTTAAAAGCAGTCTAAAAGCAGTGAAGATACTCAACTAACAATAAACAACTTTCTTATTAAGAACTAGATTTCCATTTCCTAACTGCAGGTGTTATGGTACTGCAAAATGTCTTTTTTTTCTACAAAATAAATAGAGTAGATATGAAATCCTTACAATTTCAAGGTTTTGGGTTGAGGGGGAGTAATACTAAGTTATCCTGCATAAGAGTTGAAAATATGAAGGATAAACACAAGTAGTTTAAGTTATTTTTCCAGAAAGATACAGTTTTCAGTCAAGTAGCCACTGAATCACGTTCATTAAATGAGCCTGTGCTCTGTTCATTTGTTAAATGAATTAATGTGCTCTGTTTCACATGATGGACCTTTGCCTGCCTCTATTTGGTGTAGTCCATTCTGAGAGCTGTCCTCTGAGTTAACCTCACACACCGTTATGAGCTTTTTTTTCAGCGTTCAGCCCAGCTTTTTTCAGCTTCTAGGAAGATCTATCTGGGTTGCTTCCGACTCTTGCAGCTCTCTCAGGAGAACTTTCCACCTTGGTTGCTCTCTCTCAGGACTAGTACTCAAATAAAGCTCAGGAAATAGACTCTGATGATTGGCATTACCATCAGACTTCATTATGTCAGAACTCCTTTTGTCTTTAGTAAGTGGATTCCCTGAATCAGAACTGAAAGACTAAGCTTTATATCTTAATTCAGAAACCCTTCATTAACTAGCTTCGTGGATCCACAGATGAAATAATTTGTCTTGCTAGCAGAGCAGAACAAATAATAAAAATTTGCCTTTCTGTGTGTGCATGCTCCCAGAGTCTCTCTGTGCTTACGTTAAACAAAGAGCCTCCAAAATGCAAAAATCAAACCTTCTATTGAAAATAGGTTTCTCTCTATTTCTTTCATTTGGGTCCTAAGCATATGAATAGATGCTGTATTCTTGCAACAGTTTTGATGTGGATTCTAATCAAATCCCATACATCATTTGAGTGAAACGTGCAAGTTGAGGGCTTTTTGAAACGCTGTAATGACAACTGGGCAGAATGAAGGACAAAAATCAGTGAAACGGAAATGTTCAGTCCCATTAAAGACATGATAAACACAGCCTAATTTTCTGCATTTGTACTGAACTAGTCATTTGCCTTACCCACGTCAGTAATTTTGCATGGGTTACAAGCAGAGTTTTCAGATTATTATCAGTAAAGTACTTTTTCTCTTTTCAGGTTGAAGTAAAGTCAGAGAAAACAAACAATAAAAATATATTTTAGAAGCATTAAGATCGTCTGTCCTTATGCTCCAAAGCCTTGAGGAGCTGGTTATTCTCCTCTTTCATGTGCTTCAGCAAAGGCACAGCCAGTAGTGACTCAGGACGGAGGATCCCTAGGAGCAGCAGATGGGCTCTTCTAATGAGCAAGCCTGGCCCTGCAGCCCGGGTACGTACCCCATGCTGTGCCTGCTCCCATGCCCTTGCTCTCCTACTGCAGGGCCAGTACCTACAGATGAGGCAGCAGCACATCGCTGCTGCACAGGCTTCTCAAAAACCACCAACCACCAAGTAATGAGTGTTCTTAAGGTGACAGCTAAAACATCAGAAAATGATTGACAACATGGATAAAAACAACTCTTTCAATCAGCTGTCAGTATCTTGACACGGCAGTGCCCAGATCCATGTTAACATTACATAAAACTCTTGCAACTAGTTTCTTCAGATTAGTTAAAAGATTAAAAGATCTCTATTACTGTTTCAGCTTCTGTAGTCATATTGTCTATCTACTCTCATGCAAAGCACAAGTTGGAGAACCTTCTATGTGAACTCAGAACTTCTTCCTGCCATAGTAAATGTTGGAAATATATTCCTTCCTGACCGCAGATGTCAAAAGATGGAAAGCCCAAGTGTCCCTACGATCATTGGCTTAGTACTCTCCTGTTGAAAAATAAGCCTTTTATTTCTACTCAGAATTGTCTAGCTTCAGCTTCCAACCACTTTTCCTGTCATCTCAGTGAATATCAGTTCTTCTTACAGCTGTAGACGATACAAAAGACACTTCTTAAATGTCTCTTGGGCCTACTTTTGTTGTGTTTTCAGGTATAGTAGGGCATATTTTCCAGACATCAAATCCTTTCAAACCTTTTTCTAAATGTAAGTGCTAGAATATACAGAAAATTTCAGAGAATATACAGAACATTTCAGTAATGAACCCATTAATGTCATCTCCAGAGATATAGCAAATCATCCAAACATACTTGATGTTTACTATGTATCTGCATCCAAAGCCTTTATTTGCAGGATTAAACTGAGAGGGTAAGATTCCTTATTTATCATGAAGCCAGAGTCTCATTTAGCATCACTTAAAAGTACAGCCCAGAACCTAAAATATGCGAACCTCATCTTCTGTTCTGAGATGTTCAGCTTTACCTGTTTTTTATCTTGAGTCCAATGCCACCTAGATTACCTTGTCCTCACCATTATTTCTAGCTTAACTGGAACCATATGAGCCACTCTACTCCTTGGTAGCCTCTGCTGTGCTCTATGAAGCTCTGTGTAGCACCTTAACCTTTAATTTCATTACCTTTTTCTCTACATTCTGTTTCACTAATAGTAATATAAATTATTATTAAAATGAAAAACATTTTACTATACAGTGCATAACGTATACCTATTTCTAAAAATTATAAATAGAATAATATTACAACATTTTTCCTTCTTTTTTACTCAAGGTCTATTTTGTGACAGAATTTAACATTCAGCATTTATACTCAGTGACAGCAAAATTTCCCTTAATGTTACTGGAAAAGTAGAGTGAAATTCTGGTATGGATGCAAATTAACTCCCCAGTTTTCCCTCCAACTCTTTATCAATAAGGTAAATAAATAAATCTTGGCCACTTGATACCCACTGCTCTGGTTCTGCTGCTGCTGGGGAGGGGCACTGCAAATGCTCTGACTTTGCGGAGGCTGTCAGACGCAAATTATGAATGTTAGACTGAATCAGCCTTCTAGTTATAATAGCTTTTAAGGTTTGCATAGAAATGCATTAGTCTCTGCAAGTCTTGCAGGTGAAATATTGTGACATTAATTGGCAGCTCTATTCACACTGAAAGTCATTTATCGCAGTAGTAAAATTTAAAGAAATTACATGATCACATATAACTGAAAAATTATCATACCCCTGTGGTTCTGACTATCTGGTTACATCCTGTGCCTTGAAGTCTCCCAGGTGTGTGATTAACTAATAATAATCAATTGTTTGCCTTATTGTTTCAGCACCATATGTCGAATTGCACAGGGAACAATAACGACGAGAAGAATTTATGTCTAGAGGGGGAGTCGCATGTGTACATATTTGAACTCTTGAAATATTTAAGATTTGAAATTGCAATATACATTTGCTTTCAAAAGCTTCTGTTCCTCCAAATGATTTAAAGAGCACAGAATTCAGTTCCCAAGGCTTGATGGTCTGATTTTGGTGGCAGTAATTTCAGTTCCTACTGATTCCAGATAACTGCTGAACATAGATTTCTTTTTTTTTTTTGTGCCTCAGTGTTCATTTATACAAGTTAATATTACAGATCTATGTCTTAAAAATTTAGCTCAAAGTCTGTAAATCAAAGTTATAGAAAGAAGTAAAAGCTGGTTTGATGTCTCATGTGGTGGAAGTTCTACTCTCTTGGAACAAATTAATTTCAGTAAATCAATCCGTTATAGGAATTTCTCCAGGACACACATTCAAGGAAGTTCCTGACATAATTGTACAAGAAAATAAAACGCACCTAAAATTAAAAACAAAAGACCCAACCTCATTCATAGCTCCTAATATACTTCAGACATGGGCAAGAGTAGATCTTTGTAAAAAAGGCTACAGGTCAGAGCAACCCAGCCTTGTTTTTCCTGGGCACCACAGAAAAGGGCATGATTATTTAAGTTGGGAAGGGAATAGGCAAATATCTGTAAGGATCTTCTTTATATGTTACCACAGGTGGTAGAAGGTGTCTGCATAGTCTCAGAAAAGCAGGAAAAAATGCTTAAGCCCATTAAACATCTTCACAGGGAAAAGGGGCCATAACCATGAGAGTCCCACACCGTTTCTTTTTGGTGCCGGCCATGTTTTCAGTCTTTGTAATGCAAAATATCTGTGACAGAAAGTAGATGAGAAATATTTTAAAATGGACATCAAAAACTCAGGGATATTTTGAAACATGTGTGCCTCTTCGGGATATTTGTAAAATGGGGAAAGAATAGCAACCTGTCATTTCACAAAATATGAAAATAATTATTTTGTGTAACATTCACATAGTATAATGAAAAGTGCCACAGAAAAGAAACATGAGGAAATCAATATTTGTCTCCTCAGAGAATGACATGAATGGAATGAACTAAAATAAAGCATGAGACTGCTCACTGATAACTGACTATAAAACTAAATGTTGAATGGGTGCTCATTAACTGAGCACCTTTCATTGTATGATGTAAATGAAGCAGAATATGCAGGAAAATGTAAGCATAAAACTCCCCCAGCGGGCTCTTCAGTCTGTCCATGTCCTTCTCAGGGCAGTGAAACAGAGATTGAGTTGGCAGGAGACACAGCAAGACTAGAAAAAGGTCTATAGAGATACAGCTCTGAATCTTCCTCTTTCCTCTACTTCATTGTTCTCTGTTACATACTTAATGTGACTGAATTCTATTTGCACAGATAATTTAAATTCTTCCATTTAATAGTTATTGAGTTCTTGACTTTGTATTCTCAGTAATGCTGTGTGTGCGTGTGCACACACCATATTATAGTGTAAACAGCTGCAACGAACCGAGCAGCAGTTCATAACCAAAATTTCATAACAAAATTCATCATGTTATCTTCATTAAATTGCAAAGCTGTGTAGTCTCCTCCTTCGAAAAAAGACACTTCACTGTACAGCCCATCATTGCTTCTGGGCCTTCCATTATGAGAATATCAACTTGTTTATTACAATACTACTACATGTTTTGAGAATTTCATACACTAAGTAGAGAGGTCCCTTTTACTATTTGACTTACCAATCCACAAAGGAACTAAAGAAGTGAGATAGCCATGAATATACAGTGCAATGCAAAAACAAAAGGAGAAAAAACACATCAGTCAGCAGTTAACAACAGTAAGAGACTAGGAGAGGGTTTGGATGTGGCTACCCGTTTTGAGCAATGTGTTGGTTTTGTGTAATGGGGAAGCTACAGTAGCAGCTTCTGCAAGAAGCTGCTAGAAGTTTCCCCTTTGTCCAGTTCACAAAAACACATCAATAACTGCATCTTATAGATGGTCCTGGTAAGGCATCAGGGAGTGCAAGTTTTCCACTGTAAATGGTATGAAATGCATTTCCTGCAAAAAAGGGTTGGAAGATTTACTGGGAACATTTTACCTCGTCCTTTGTCACACAAGTAGGATTTGCTGATTACTTTCTTTTTCAGAACTGTCATGTTCTTTGTATTTCATGGCATATGAATATGGCTAGCTGTCTGCTAGATAACTCTTGTCTTTCAGTTCAGCAGAAGCCCTCATTCCAAAGAAGAAGGTAAACATCCTTTTCAATCTCTTGATATTTTTTTGACTCAACTATGGCTGTTTTGCCTACTACCATATTGCTCTTTTTGAATGTGCCATATGTCAGTCATAATATAGCAATGCAAATCCAAGCAGGAAATACTGCTTTGAGCTGGCATACTAATAGTTATGAAATACTGCTTCTAACCAGCTTAGAAAGCTGTGCTTATAACACATCTCGACTTCCTCATAAAGAATGTGGGGACAGTGGTGATACAGAAGAATATAAAATTGGCTGAGATGATCTTTGTCATGGAGGCCTAACAGTTAAAAGGAATTAACTGAAAGGAGATAGACCATCTAATCCAGAACACATCATGGGCCATAAAGCACCTCCCAGTGCCCTCTAACAAATGCCTAGTTTGCAATGAAAGACTAAAAACCTGACTATAATGCGCCACAGAAGGAGAACAGGAAACATCAAAGTTGACAATGTGGTCCTAAAACACTGAGAGATTCAATCTTAGTGTCATTAAGTCTGATTTTCCTTATACACCCAGAAGGGATCCATTACTGGCCCTCAAAACTGCATTTAAAAAAGAGTAAGGTGGTTCCTGGCAAACTGGGAGTTAGCCACTGCTTTCTAGCATGGACTTCTGTTTCAGTACAACCTCCAGCAACTATGAAATACAGAAGGTCTTATAGCCTCCTCTTCATATTGTCTCTTTAACAAGATGTACCTGAGAGAAATGCTGGAAAAGGAAAGGCAAAAAATCCAACCAAAATCCATTACCCAGATAGGTATTTTTTTTCTCCTATTTCACCTAGCAGTGATCATTTTTGCTATTAGCAGTGGCATCAGAGTAGAGCAGTGATTGTTAATGCTGTCAGTGTTTGGGAAAATAATTTCAACATAAATCTTTATGCAAACTCATGGTTTAAAACTTGGATCACAGCTAAAGTTTGCTTCATAGTACTGCACTGTGAACAAAACAGGTGCACAGCTGGCTGAGAAAATTGAATAAGGACTAAGTGAAGCATACTGTAATGCTGCCCTAGGCCTGCGCCTACAAGCTGGAATTAGGTGAAAGCTATAGAAAACTGCCTATACCCTTTATAAATGTACTTTTTTTCTCGCCCACAGTTCGGGTTCCCTCTATATAACCCTAACTTTAGAGATGAAAGACATGATGCAACTGCTATTTAATATTTGAAACATGATAGCTGAGCCTCAGCAAATGTTAATTTAGGAGTTTTTAACCCCAGGCAAATATAAGCTGGTTCAGCTGTCCGTTGTGCACTGAACTGAGTGGAATAACTTCTTGTATTTTGGGAATTGAATGCATGTGGGTAATTCCTCTAACCATTGCATGGTTAAATCATGGTCATTTATTTGTGTACGAATCCTTAGAATTACAGATTTTGAGGCTGCCTACCTGAAAATCAGCACAAATCGGGTAAAAATTCTTGGCATTGCATGTGCATTTGGTTATTTTAAGATATTAGAATGTCTAAATGATGATAGGCATAATCTAAAGAGCCCTTTTTATTCATTAAAAGGTGACTTTAGGTAACATAATGACTGCAACCCTCTCTGAATTACTTTATTCAGGCATCTTTATTCATGTGTGAAGAGATTATGCAAGCGAGATAGATGCCGCTTAAAAGCAAAGATTATTAGCTAAAATGCACAATTGAGAACTGGGGTTAGCAAGCAACTAAAGCGTTACTGTGCTCATCAAAACATCTTGCTACAAGGCTACATCTGTCAGGAAAGGAAGGTTTAGATCTCGTTGCCTCCTTGAGCCAGTCTTCAATGTTCCTAAATTGCCATAAACTCCCAATCTTTGTGTTTTCCTTTAGGATTTTATACTTTGCTGTTTTGGTGCTTTTCATCTTGAATATTTGGGTCACTAATAATCACCATCTGAACAATCCAACCTCTGTAATTTTACCTTTTTGATCTTGCATGACTTTGCTCTGCAGACTATTTCACAGGTCTTTCTCATTATTTAGCAGTTTCCTCAGCAGAATGAGATAAGGTTAGATGGCTGGGGCATATCGGACCTGGAACTTGCTCCTTGGAAAACAAGAATCTGAGCTGCAGAGAAGGAGGCGTTTTATAGAGTCTACATCTCATAAGGCTAAATAAGATTTAGAGAAGTACACCAAAATTCTTCTGTGAAAAAAAGAAGCTCTCTACCACCCTTCTTTGGAAGATGAGGTTTGGATTAGGTGTCAGCTAATTAAGGCTGCTACTTGACATGGAAACAAATTATGGTTCACCACTGCTTCATGGCAGCTGTCTGGGTGCAGACTCTTATGCAATGCATGGTTGCAGTAAGTTAAGGTTGGCTGTGCCTCCAGAAAAGTCTTCCTGACAACATATTTGTAACTTCACAGTTTTTTTGGGGGGTAAAAAGAAGAAATTGTAACTATTTTCTGAAAAAAAAAGATTTAGTGTAGAAAAGTTTCATGTTTTGTTTTGCTACCTTATCGATATATTAACACAATTCTCCTTTTTACTCATAAAATCACAGGTAGTTCTTTATACTAAAGGGCCTGTAGCAGGTTTTTAATTACATTGCGGTAGCTCAGAAGCAGTACCTCAAATGTAGTCATATGATTTACTGGCGTAATTATCTACAGAACTGCCTTAAAATTGATGCACTTTTCAGTTTTTTTCCTTACAAAGAGGTAGTATGTCAACACCCAGGTCTTAACACATTCAAAATTGAATGAATCTGACTTATTTTCTTTCAATGTAATTTCTGCTGGAAAACAAATTCTCTGGTATTTGCAGTTGTTAATCTCTGCAACTCTGCCTCAGCTTTTTGTTTCAGTTGTATGATAAATGAGACTGCTTATTTTAGTATCAGAAGACTCAAGTCTTTAGGTGAAGCAAGTCAAAATTCTGTACAGGGAAATATAAGAGACAATATTTCCAATCTCTTCACTCAACTTCAGCTATTTATCAGAACGGACTTCCATGTTGCTTCAAGAAACTTAGTGCCAGAAACTGCAGTGAACTTTCTCCTAGCTATCTTCTGTCTCTTTCCCACTTCTGGCCCATCTGTGATGCTGTTCACTAATGTTTTGAACAATTTCTTCTAGAAATTATCTTCTTACACAGGTTTCTGGTAGAAGGCTACTCCACCTTCAAGTTCAGACCACTGAAAATTAACAGTGGTTTATAGACAACAAAATCAGTGAAGCTTGGTTTGTCAGTATGTGGAGATGAGTTTGGTGTTTTGTGACTGCTAAAGTCTCAGCAGAATTAACAGGGTCCCTCTCCTCTTTGTATACCTCATTCCACTTCATATAGCTTTTATTTTCCTCATAGATGCTTCCACTGTGTGTTACGCGAGGGAGAAAATTCAGGGTTTAATCAGCAGTCGAGTTGTGTTTAAACTGCTAGGAACTTGAGAATGACTCCCAGCTCTCTTGACAGTGAAGTTCAAAACTTTTTGCCTCCTAGGGATCAACATAGGTGATGGTGAGTTTGTCTACCTTTCAGGTAATTTAAAGTGACTAGTAGATCCATTAGGATGGACTGAACTGTTTCCTGCACCCTCACTCTCAGCTCCTTAGAGGCTGCTTTTGATCTGTATCTTTCCAGCACACTTACCTTTGGACCACACCTGACTTATTCTTGCCACTTCACAAGTTGTGAGCCCTACAGGAACCAAATGTCTGTAAAGTGTTAATGCAGCTGTTGAGAAGGAATTGAAGATTAGCAGCAGAGCTACTCCTTCTGCCTATAAGAACAAGAATTAAGACTTTGATGAGCACTGAGGCAATGACCTAATGACCTCCATAACTATGAGATCCTCCCGGATTCCTGCTCTTCCTGCTGAGAATGGTTCTGCCACGTGCTTGAATATTTCGGTATAAATAGAGACACCTTAAACTACCGGTGCAATTTTGGACATACACATGTCTGTCTAAACTCTTCTAGCTCCCTGGAGTCACACATTTCGTATGACAAAATCCTTTGAGATACCTACATCTTGTCTGGGAGTGGTCAACGTACAAAAATAATCAATGACAGGAGCGTTACAGACCAACAGACAAAAAAAGCAGTGAAAAAACCCAAGACTTTGTTTCTCGAGGAAACCAGCTTCAGATTTTCTTGACCTTAGAAGTCATTTCAAGGTTGTAATTATTCCAATGTCAAACCTGGCTTACCGAAGTCACACCTTTCCTTATAGTGGATTGTTGTTCTTTACCTGTGTTGCAACCTACTGTGTTCTTTGGCTGTGCCAGTAAAACTACCGTAAGTCTGTACTCTAAAGTGATCACTTTGAAGGTTTGTTCCTTGGTTTTCTGAAAATGAATCTCTTAACTGATGTGGTTTAGCAGAACTCTACAAACAATAGCATTGGCATTATTTCAGGAGCAAATAAAAGAGAATAATGAATGAGAAAATGCAACCTTAAACTGTACACTGTTTCATCCTGAGTTTTGTTCAGAAGCTCATTTCTTTTAAAAATCCATCCTGAATAAAATGAAAAATAGGACATCTCCTTTTGTCTGTGTTTTGATTACAATGAAACCAGCCAAAGTGGTACAGGGAGAGAAAGGAGTTCATGAGCCTATAAAGATCCTTAATTATCACTTTAGTTCTATTTTTCTGCAGATGGCGTACCTTTTCAGCTTTCAGTTTAATGCTATGTGTATAGTATGGATCCATGCTTTTAATTAACTTCTGTTTAGTAAATAGATATTCAGACATGGTTTAGCACTGCAATTAGAAGACTAGGGTTAGGTTTGAGCCCTACTGTGCTAATTAAAATACTTTCGAGATTTGTTGTTCATGCATTAAATTGTCTAGCGATTGACAACCCATAAGTGAAAAATTGATCCAATTATCAAGCTAGCCAAAATGTGCTGCTTTTTTGTCCTTTTTTTTTTCCCCAAGAGTTAAGATTTATTATGGCCATTATAAATACAGATGTTTATATGTCTGTGTCTTGGAATTAATTTAACTTTGCTGTTCCTTCATGCTGTTCTGCTTGCTATAAGACAGAATTATCAATGACTCCTTCAGTGGAAGAAACTGCTGAACCTCTTTCAACAGAAATTTTAATCTGGAAGAAAATTACTGGTATTTCCCACATCAAGGAGCTGGGGGGCATCAGCAACCTCCTACAACTATTCTGCTGGAACTGAGAAAATCTTACTGAATGCTCCAAACTTATAATAAAAATCCACCATGGGAGTTAAGTGTACCATAGAAGTCTGGATAGCTAGACAAGAGAAGCAATGAAGAATAAAGTTGAACAATATCCAGACATGTTTTTTAAAGTGAATTTTTGGGAAATGTGTGATAATCTAGCAAGTTCTAAAGAAGCTTATCATAGACATCATTTTATCATTAGTTTTTAAAGCTTATCATGATCCATTTTAGAAGTGGTTAGTTCTTATGTAATCATTACAAAAGTGAACACTCTCTGAGACCCTTGCTCCTCAAATACTGGAATTTTTTAAATTCAGATTTCCACCTGTCTACATTCATGTTCCTATTATACTGATTTGTTCCTCTACCATTAAGACTCCTTTTTATTTCACTTTAAGTAGTCCTTAGCACTTTGATCGAATGCTGTTTTGTCCTATCCCAGCTATAGCTTGGCTGGATTAAACTACCCAAATTGTTTTTTGTCATTTCCTGTAAGACAGGCTCTCCTTGTACAGATCAGCCTGTTAGCACTTCTCAGCACTTATTTCAGCTTCTCTTAACCTTTCATGGACATGTATGGCCAGAATCATATACAGCTCGAGATATTTTGTATGAAGGCTCATTGGTACCCATTGGTACCATTCTATACATTGGTACAGAGTGGAAATAATATTTTCTCTCTCTACTGGAAACGTCTCATCAGAAGCATCTTTGGATCACATGTTTAATGACTCACAGTCATCTCCTGTGATTAAGCAGGTTATGCAGGTTTTTCTCTTCCTCATTCTTTCTAGTTGACAGAGTTGAGTTTATAGCAGAATTTTATATTATTGGTTCTCAGGAGCATGACTATGCATTTTATACTGTTGAATTCTGTACTATTGCATGTCATAAAAAATGAATTCCATCTGGTTTTATTTGCTTGCTTTTTATGTTCACTTTCAATAAACACTGAGCAAACAACTGAATCTGCCTGACTGCTTTCAAATTGGGACTTTCAATGAGTACTATTGCATTCCCCCTTGCTAATATACATATATATATGTCTACTAACAGAGCTTGTTTGCTCAGCTAATCGGGGAATGGCAGTAACACAGTCCGCGTCATTGACTTGGTCATTAGCCAGGATGCTTCAAAGTTACTAAGTTCTGGAGATGCTGAGACTTTCTGTGAACTCCAGACTGGTCACAACAGTCAATAATAAGTTTCTCATTGTCTTTAGTGAAACTGGAAGTGAGCTTTTTGCATTTTAATTATGTTCTTTGTTCTTCTATATTCAGGATCCACTGTCAAAATTTTTGCTGTGTATCAGTCATGTAGTTATCTGCTGTCTTGGACAGCACGTATCGCCTTGGATTATGTGTAAGGTTTATACAGAAAGTGTGTGAATACAACCAATATGCAACCAATTCATTGCTTATTCTGATAGAAATTTTATGTTCACTGTAAATGCTATTTTTGTATTATTCAAACATTTTTATGCAAATATATCCCTATTTACATTGAGACAACATTATTTTCTGGAGTGTCCAAGTTTTTTATTTTATACGGTAAAATTAACAAGTATTTCAGATAGGTTGCCATCACTGCTAATAGATGATAATGACCTTTGACTCCTGGATGGTCTAGATCATTGAACTAATTTCTCCCAAAGCCTGTCACCAAAGTATCACATACTTTAAACCATACTAAAATATTCTGCACATCTGTTAAAAGTTTACTTTTTTTTTTTTAAATTGTCAAAAGGCCACAAAAATCACTGGAACTAATAATCCAAAACAATCCAAATCCTAAGTGTCCTTTTCCTTCAGTAGATGCTTTTGACTATGGAGTAGGAGCTTGAAATTTGGAATGAATTTCCATTCACACTAATGTATCTTTGGCCATTTCCATAAATATATGGGTAAGACATAACCTTTATAGAATCACACTGTGTTCATAGCAGAGGTTTACCAGAGCTTGGCCTGAGTCCTTGAAGATTTTCTCCTGATTAGACAGGCTCAACTTCAGAAAATACCAATGGTGATCAAACTTTACCTGTTCCCTCTATATATATTGACTGAACATGTGACAAACCCGTGATTAAAGGTAAACATTTCTGATCCCTTTTGTCCTCAGTTGTTCAAGTATGGAAATTTGGAACAAGATCTTGTTTACATAGGTCCTTACTGACTTTTCTCCTGCTTTATTTTTGACTTCTTTTTTTCCCCTCTTCTTTTAAAATTTTCTGTAGAAAGCTTATCTCTCTGTTCCTAGTGGTGAAGAGATGCTCTGAAGCTTTGCTGGGGAAAAGAGTAAGCTGAGGCAAGGGAGATGATGGTAGAAGTGCAGGAGAGCAATTTGGACCAGAAAGCAGAAAACGTTGGGTGTTGAAGTAGATGGAAGATAGTACGTGTCTAAAGGAAGACATTAGAATGGGATGGTGAGGATATAAAGCTGAGGAAATGGTCTGTTTGATTAGGTAAAAACATTGGTTTGGACAAGAAACTGTGTGTTGGGCTAAGAGGCAGTAGATATGGAGATGGGGTAAGTCTTTGCCCTGCACAGCAGTTTGTGAAAGTGGATGCTTTCTTCAGATTATAAAGTCAGTATCTGTCCACAGTGAATTCTCCCTTTAGCCTATGTCAATGGTCCTGACACAGTTTTGTGGGAGAAAGCCCTTGATTCTTTTCTTGGATAAAATTTCATTGATTTCTAAACAGATTGAGTTTATTTCTTCAGAAAACTGTGAAGCTTCTCTGCTGTGGTTGAAATTAATCTCTATTGATTTTAATTGTCTAAAAGTGATCCATACAATCTATTTGCGAATATGTATTAGAAAGACTTTTTTTTTTGGTCTTCTTGATTTCAGACACGTATCTCAGAAATCTAACCTAGACTAAAATAGACATCAAAGGCTATGTTTACAGAGCTGGATGAATTCACAGAAGGTCCTGGGGAGACACATTTCGTATTGACTCCTCTCTGTGACAGAACATAAATCAACAGTCTGTTCAGTTTCCCTCTTCAGCTGAGTTAGATGTAGAAAACAAAATATTCTCCATAGTGGAAATGCCTTTTTTATCCTTTGTCCAGTTCTAGTTTTGTAGCCAACATAGTCCAAGGAGTTGAGTCTTCATCCCTAATTATGCTTTTTATAATAGCAAGTAAGTCTGACACCAAACTTTTCACTAAGTGCTAAGAGTATTTAGGTTAAGGAGATTTGGGTGGGTTTTTGTTTTGTTTTGTTTTGTTTTTTCTTGCCCCATTATTATTTTTTCTAGATTTGAGGCTTGGATTCTTATTTGTGAAGGTTTTATTCAGAGCTGCAACTGAATTAATGAGTTTCCTTTTTAAGCTACAGACAATACTATATACTATTAAATACTTTAAAAATCATACTTGATAATGACAGAAGAAAGAAAAGAAAGGAGAACAGACAACCCAGTGTCCCTACTGTCTCAGAGGTCTAAAATTAGGAGACAATTCTGGGTTTCACAGGGACCAGTTAAGAGTCCCTAAAATAGATTTCTGTGAATCAACTGCTAAATTATGCTTTCTATGCATGAAAAGAGTTAAATAGAAAAACAAGCAAACAAACAAGCAAGCCCCAAAACCTCAGCCTTTTAATTTATTCAGGAAAGGTATGTGCTTAAAAATTTTCTCAAGTTTGCCACATATGTGTGTCCAGCAGGAAAAGGACGTATTCTACCCCCGAACCAACCTGCTGAGTGACACTAATATCAGCTCTCACCTTGCTTGCATTTTATGAAGGTAAATTAATTACAGCAATGTTTACTGAAGCATTTAGAAACTATAATAATAGGTGCAATAGAAAAACTCATGAGGAAGTTACTACTTCTGTCCTTAGAAATAAAGTTTGAGTACTGTGTAGTAAATAAGTCATAGGGTGAAAGAATGGGCAGAAAACAAACCACTGTACTGGAAGCCTCACAAGATAAATTCTGTTTCTCTAAGCAATGCATAGAGGGATCTGTGGAAAAATACTTGGTCATCCTGTTCCTTACAGACTGTATGATAATGCATCTATACAAGGCCTTAAGTAAAGGTTGTTCCAACAGTCAGTCTAGACAAACATGGAGAAGAAAGTCTGGTTATTCGAAGAGCGGGCTTTTGAGGAGAAAATCAAAGCAATTGCTTAGATTTCCCTGATTTAACATTGCCTATTACAAAGCCTACCCATCCTTAGATGCTTCATCTTTCATCTGAGATATCAGCTCACATATAATTCTAATATATATTTTTGAGCTAGTATGTCTTTATTTTTAAAAGCTCATTACTTAAAATTGGAGAAAATGGAGCTGAACACCTGTTTCAACTTATTGGAGTTATGTCTGAAATATATGCCTAATTCCTTGTTACCATTATCATTTAATGGTCTGTTGTAATGATGGCAATCACTGTGCCTGTCCCCATATGTTACATTACTCACACGCCCAGCCTCATCCCCTCTGCAGTTTCTGCAGAATGTGTTGAAAGCCTACAACCACATGCAAAGCCCTCTGTCCCTAAAACCTGGGTCTCTGCTTTATTCTGGCAGCTAAAGTTGGCTCAGTTGCTTGGAGTGTCCTGATGCTCCTCATTGCTCTGAGTCAATGTAAAAAGCAGCTCAGATACCATGGTTTGTCCACACAAAATCAGGGAGGCAAAGCCCACTCATACTGCTGAATTAAACTACTTGCAGTTGGCCTTTCCCACTGCTCAGAGCCCAAACATGTCAGAGCAGAAAACCCTTGTCATTCAACACTCTGTCCTGGCTTGCTTTTTGCCTGCTAAAGCTGGGACTTTCTCAAGGAACAAGTGTCACTACTGGTAAATAACATAATTTCACACTTGGTGAATCCATGTTCTCCAAAAAACCTTTTTTAAAATGAACAATTTTTATTTTAAAACACACTTAGAGGCATATAAATATGTATCTGCCCATCTGCTATCTATATATCTAGTATTTTTAATGCCTTGAATTTCTTTTTTTGAAAGACCATCAGTTATCCCTGGGAATAAGAGGTAGAACACTAGGGTTCTGTCTGCAACTAGCATAACATCCACTCTACAGACAGGCAAAACACCTATTGAGACTTGCACAACAGTTTGTGTTTCTCAATCCCAAAGCTCAAGCTCAGTTGCTGAAACTTATGTCCACGTGAATGCAGTGGGCTGTGGTCCTTTATGGAGGGACTGGGCATCACCTGGTGTGTTATCATCTGAAATACAGCCAATTAACGAGGTAGATGTCAGGAGAGGAAACAGCAGAGATGGTTTCCCCCCCAAGTAAAGCAATCCTTTACTTGCAGTTTGCAGGCATGCTTCTGTTCACTTGTTTGTCTGTCAATCTGACTGTGGTGTTCGATGTTACTGATTGTCCAAGGTGAAAACTAGAAAGCTGAGAACATAGCTTTTAGCTGGCATAATGGGCAGAAAGTAAATTTTAAATTCCTATTCAATGCTTCAGGCAGAAAAATGATTCTGCTATCCCCTGCCGCCACCTTTTCCTGTCACCTGTAGCAGTTTAATTAATGATTCCTTCCTTTTCGATATATAGTTCAACTTGTAGGTATAAATGTATCCCTTTAACACACAAACCAACCAGACCAAATGTGGAGATCATGGGGAGACTGAGTGACTCTCCAGAACTTAATTGCCATTCACTACTTTTACAATATTTTTCCCGGGAGTAGAGGGGAAGAAAAGAACCCTAGCCAAAGGCTATATTTTCTTAATAAGCACCATGTATAAATATAGAACAACCTTTTTTTTTTTTTTCCCCAGACTTGTTAATTATTCCAATATATGCTTTCACAGAATAACAATGCACCTGATGAGCCCACCTGTGTCATCCTGTTGCCATAGAAATTGCTCAGTGCAAGCCTCCTGGCAGTGTAATCAGTTTAGCTCCCTTTAGCCATCAGGGAAAGGGCAAAATAGAGAAATAGAGCACTTTTTATTTAAACAGTTCCAAATTCATAGACACAGATGTGTAGTTCCTCATTGGGACAGCACAGCCTTTGGACAGTTGTTCACTGCCTGCACATTGCTCCTGGTCCACACAGCAGCCCAGAGCAGCCACAGGTCTGCCTGGGGTTGGTGTCTATGATTTCAAGCAGAAAATAAACCCATCAAAGACCAGAGAAACACAGACACTTGTTTAACACATCAAGTTCCACATCAAGGACCCCACATCATCCAGTACTTGAGCTTTACACTTGAGGTTTACATTCACCAGTCACTAGTGAAGCCCTGAACAGATGATTGATTTTCCGGCAGTCTTGGGTGGTGACTGATTCCACAGTTCTCTCAGTGCCATGGCAAGATGGTTACACCACAACTTAGCATCAGGATCTTAATGCAAGGTATACTTATGTATGAGTTTTGAGATAGAGAAATAACAGCATCTTACATCAAACTCATTACTTGACTGGACAACGAAAACTTTCTGTGTGACTCCACAAACTTCCATTCAATGGATGGGATTAGACTATTTTAGGCTTCATTCTTCCACACAAGTATTTTTGTATACTTAATACTAGATTCTTAATTAACCAAAATGAAACAAAGTTAAGGCTGTGACTGTATTATCTCAATCAGTAGTGATTTTTTGTGTGTGTTTATGCCTCAACACTAATTTTGTGGACTTTTATGTGCCTTTCAAAGTACTAGTTAAAATATTGAATTTATTTTCCATTTTTATAAGTGTGTTTGAAAAGTACTTTCAGAGCAGCATATGTACAAAAGCACATCTTTATATACAGGATAAACTGTGTAAGATTGGAAAACTGTTGACATTGTAGAAAATAGTATTGTAAGAAAATTGCATATAAACCCCAACCTCAAATATGGACACAATCTTAGAAGGTATCTAAATGATATTCCCCCCCAAACTTATGCTTCTACATATCTATTACATAGGTTATATGGCTACCTTGAAACTATAGAAGAATCACAAGAATTTCACAAAACTCCCGTGATCATCTGTGGCAAGCACAGCTAATGACTTACTAAACTTCATTAACAGAAGCCCATGTGAAGTGTGCAGGCTGAGGTAAGATGTTAAGTGGTAGAGATGGATGTGATCTAGTCTAGAAACTCTTACCTAGAACAAGAAAGATAACATTCTAAGTTATTGTTAGTCTTAGCCTGGACTCCATTTATTGATCTTGGTAATGTAGAATGGAGATTTCCCAAACACTCTAGCTTTCACCTTACAAAAGATTAGATTCCTTTGACACAGTCTTTGTACCTTTTACTTTTCCTTTCCTTCTTTCATAGAATCATAGAATCATAGAATGGTTAGGGTTGGAAGGGACCTTCAAAGGTCATCTAGTCCAACCCCCCTGCAAGGAGCAGGGACATCCCCCACTAGATCAGGTTGCTCAGAGCCCCATCCAACCTAGCCTTGAATGTTTCCAGGGATGGGGCATCCACCATCCCTCTGGGCAACCTGTTCCAGTGTTCTACAACTCTCATTGTGAAAAATTTTTTCCTAATGTCCAATCTAAATCTACCCCCCTCTATTTTAAAACCATTACCCCTCGTCCTATCACAACAGGCCCTACTGAACAGTCTCTCCCCGTCTTTCTTGTAGCCCCCTTGAGGTACTGGAAGACCGCTATCAGGTCTCCCCGGAGCCTCCTCTTCTCCAGGCTGAACAGCCCCAACTCTCTCAGCCT
>JAAGAY010132909.1:0-26742 GCA_011801015.1 Ardeotis arabs | reverse complement strand
TCAAAGGTCATCTAGTCCAACCCCCCTGCAAGGAGCAGGGACATCCCCCACTAGATCAGGTTGCTCAGAGCCCCATCCAACCTGGCCTTGAATGTTTCCAGGGATGGGGCATCCACCACCTCTCTGGGCAACCTGTTCCAGTGTTCTTTCTTTGCAGTTAAACCAAAAGTTTGAAATAACTATGAGCTGGAGACCAACAATGTTTAAAATAGTATTCTTCATTGTTGAGACAGTATCAGGTTCCAATATCAGCTTCCTTAAAAAAAAACCAAACAGACCAACTACTAGGAATAAGTATAAAAGTTTCTTGTTTATACAATAGCCCAAACTCCCTTAATTTCACAGTGGCAAAATATCTCCTGTTTCAGATTTTTGATCTTGATATTATTTCTGTTTGACAAATGACATAAGGCCAAAGGTAGAAAAGCCCTAGAAAGCACAAAAAGATTTTCATTTCAACTTTATTTGAACTGGATTTGGGATAGGACATATTTCTTGCTGTGTGCTTTGCTTAGCATGATCCTTGCCCAATTCAGGGCTGATTCCAAGTGGGACTTATATGCACTTCTCCAACAGAAATTAAAAAACTGGATGTGAACATAAAGGGTGGAGGTTGGGAATTAGGTTCTATCAGCTTCTGCCAGCTCTCATATTTATCCTGCTACTCCCACAATGCTCATATTCCTTCTGGTTTTGGCTGATTTGATTAGAAACAAACAAACAAAAAATCCTTATTTTCTGTTTGTCTAAATTTTTTTCACTTTTAAAGGTAGTCTTGCTGAAAAAATGTTTACTGTTAAGACTGATTGCTAGAAGACAGGAATTATTTGCAACCGAGAAACTTTGAATAACACATTCATTTGCCTTTTTAAAAAATTTTAGTCCTTGAAATGAGGTGATTTTTGCCTTGAGAAAGTATATTGATCACAGACAGGCTCTGTACCCCAAAACTAAAATCTTGCAAGCTCTTGCTTTGTTTCTGTCTTGGTGACTGTAATTTACTTTGTTTCTTCAATACCTGTGAGCCTTTTGGTATTTATATCTTGCTGGACCTAAGAAAGTTTCAAGTTTTGCAAACTCCCATGAACCTGACACATATTATCTGGAAATAAGCATACTGGGCAAGAGCAAAGCAACACAAATTATCCTGCTAAAAAAAACCCCAGTGAATGTGATCAGGAGATCTAGATTCAAAGCACAAAGCTCATATTTTCTTGTCCAAAGACTGAACTGTATATTTCCATTGGCAACATAATGACATCCAGTGGCTGATCATCAGAAAGTATCTATCTCCTCCTTGTGGGAATTTGTGGTTTTCCGTTCCATTGGTCTACAATTCCTATAGCTACAAATTTGTCTATTATAAATGTAACCTTTTTTATAAGTCTGCCACCTACAGATACAGGTAACTTGATGTTTACTATTAAAATTTTAATTAAATATTTTAATATTTATGTTCAATAGCCGTTAATTACCAAGTAAATCAGAAGTTCCATATAAACTAGCACAAGAAGTGATGTATTTACAGTGGTCTATCACATGGAAAAGATGCTGTATTACAAATTTAAAATAATTTGTATAATTCAGAATTTCACCTTTCTATTTAAGCATCCTCCTATGAATTTCATCAATAGGAACAGTATTATGCTATATATGCTTCACAGGAATAATGGGCAGCCTCCATAGCAGCTTCTTTAACTGTTGATATGTAAGGCTGAAAAAAACCAAGGCATAAAATTCAGGGGAAAGTCCCAAGGGCTAAGTCTTGTGTCATGTAGTAGCAATTTAATGGATAATGTTTGTGATACCTTAGAAGTACATTGCAATGTCTTAAGAAGTTCTTACAAAGTCGGAAGAAATTGTTTCTCTATATGCTGGGTGTTTCCACAGAATATGAAGTTGTTTATTAGTGGTTGCTGTGATAAGCCTGAAGTCACAAAGAGTGGATTCACCTTCCCCAGTTAAAGCATCTAAAGGCATTTTTTGATCTGAACCAATCATCCAGACTGCAATCAGTGCAATGAAAACCCCGAGCATGAGTGCCTCCATTCTAAGACAGGCCAGCTGAACTATCTGCTGAAGATACCAACCTCTCTCTGTTGAGGGAGCCAGGATGGAAAACTTTAAAGACTGAACTTGTAGAGAGCATACTCAGAAGAAATTAGTCTTAGCACTGTAGTGCCTTCAAGACTTACCTTTTGTTAGCATACACAGTTTATTCCGTTCCATCTACTGTGACTCAGTAGCCTGCTGTTATCTATAGTTACTTGATGACAGGAGAGAGGCAAGGAATTTTAGCTGCTGTATCTGCTTTGCTGATCTATATATGGTGACTACTTAACAAAATCCATTGCAGAGAGAGTTGAAGATTTTGGCTAATTAGCACCATTGGCAACATTTTTACAGTCTTTTTATTGACGACTGACACCTATGAGCTGGCACCTGAGCGAATCAATGGATACAATGAGAGGATGATACATTAAAAGAGGAAATTGTCATGCTGCCAATTGCTGTCTAGAGATATCAAGTGGGATTTTGAGCTCTATAAACATGAAAGCTATCTTTAGGTCCCTTAATTTTATATTATTCTGCATTTTTGCAAGTTCAAATGATTGCACCAATAAGCAAGGTGGTATAAGAACTGAGCAGATATAGCAAAGTGTGTGCTTCAAATGACAGAGAAATAATTTTAAGAAGTTAGTGAGTAACGAGCCATGTGGAATAGCAAACCATCCCTTGGTAAACAGTCAATGTTAATTTTAATATGTTATTCCTCACAATTTCTCTTGTTCATGATATTCAAGGCTATAGCTATTGCTTTTTCAAAGCAGCTGACTGGAAGACTGGAAAACCTGGTTCCCTTTGATTTTGGATAACACTAACTTTACACTAGCTTTTACTTTTAAAAGCTCAAATTACTGATTTTATTTTTATCAGCTTTAGAAACATATTCAAACTTAGTTTCACCAATTTCTTTTAGAGACAGTTTCTCAGCAGTTTCTTTTCATAACAGAAAGAAAGATACAATGACCTTTCTGCTTAACTATTTGGGACAAAGTCAATTTGTGTTCCATCTCCTGCAAGTGTAATTAAATGATCACTAGCCTGAACTCTAAGTTACATAATTGTAATTAATTATATCACAATTGACCTGCAGTTCCGCTTTTTAGTCCTCCCTTATGCCCTTCTCAAACTGGGACCATGCTAACAGACAAATTATACCCTGCACTTTTAAATTCAAAATGTAAAAAATCAGTTTCTCCCCAAAATAATAAAGATCATACAGGGACTTTCAAATATCATCTTCTTCCCACCGTTTTTGAGGTATGTTGTTTCTTTGCTGAAGCTGCATTAACACTAAGTGTAGTCCAGTGTCGGAAAGCAGAAGTAGCCTTTGAGAACTCCTGACAGGACAGCATGAAGAGAAAGCATAAACTCAAGTAGAAAGCTGATGTGGGAAATTCTGACTGATGCCTAAACGTGACTGATAAGCAGATGAAAGGCAGAAGGAACAATGTCAGATGATGCTTAAAATAGCCCAGAGAAAATGAGTGAACAGTAGGATCTGTTGAGGATGGGTCAGTGCTTTGATAGCATTTCTAATCAATGTCACAGACTCCTGATGGCAGTACAGCAAAGGACTTAAGAAGTCACAGAAGTCAGATTTCTTGTTAAGCCAGATTGTGAGTTTCCACATTGTTAATCAAGGCCCATTTTTAAACAAAGGATAGGCTGCTATGGACTAACCCCTGTATTTTTCCACCTTTGACATCTGGTAGTATATCTGTTCTTAAACAGGAGGTACACTCACTGCCAGTTTATATCCACTGTTTTCTATCCACTGTTGAATTATCGTAAATCCTTTACACAGATAATTTTTTTAACAACTCACATAGCAGTTCTCGTATGCCATAGAAGCTCCATAGCTTGTGAAGCATCACTGAAAAAGAGAAGTGCTCGGAATTTTAAAAGGTAATATTCTGTATTTTTATATTTCTTTCAGACATCAAAGACTAGCTATTAGTGTTTGATGAATGATGAACATTCGTATGAATAACTTATGATTCATGACTCACAACACCTCAAAGGATAGCACTACAGCTTCCATTGTACTGCCTACAATAAAAATAGACTACCTTTTAAATTAAAGAACAGGACATTCTGATTTCATAAAAAAATAACTGCATATTGGCAGGAGCTCTGCTCCTTAGGGTATTGTGACTTCATTGAGTCAGTGGTCTTGCTCCTGGTTTACACAGTAATGAACAGGAATGTGGACGAGTATTTTTATACGTTTGCGATAACCACCTTCTTTTTCTGCATGTGAAAGTGTAGAAGTATAAAGGGTTCAAATGATCTTGAGGACTTGTAAGTCCTTCCTTTTACACACAGCTCATGCTGTATCAGAAACATGCACAAGCACAAGCTGGAAAGGTATTTATAATATAAGGAAACATTATTATTTCCCAGATACTGCACTTCTAAGGAACTGCTCTGTACCAGTGAAATACAGAGCTGAATCCTCACACGGAGCATGGAGGGGGCAACTCCTGCATGTTGTGCTCTGGGATAGGCAGCACTTGCCTGGTGACAGTAGGTAGGACACCACTGTCCTTCCTCACCTCTGTTGTGATGCTCTGCTGCTCAGAGGCTCCCTAGAGAGATCAGGCTCTGCCCAACATACAGGTATGCAAAATCTGTTTCTCCTCCTATTGAGGTACAAGGGTTATCTTTTTTACATGCTTCAACCTGCCATACTCTAGCTGACTCCAGGAAGCATCCTCCCTGGGAAAATCTCCTTCCTCAGCTTGAAGCTTCAGCCCAATCTCAGCCCACTGACAGTCAAAATCTCCATTACCTCTTTTCCTTTTTTTTTGCTTCCCTTGATACCTCAAGTATCAAAGATGCACTTTCACTTTTGTGTCCCATTTGAGCTCTGCTTCATTTCTAAATCAGTGAAGGTGGTTACAGAGAAGTAATTTTGGGCTAAGCATGAGGGACTTGAAGATCTTGTGAGACTTTAAGATAACTCCAACCACTTACCATATCCTTATCTGTCCTCCTGCAGTGACTAGCCCTACAACATTTAGAGTTTATAGGTAGATAGGATTTCATCTAGGAAGGATTTTCGGTGAAGGAAAATCCGAATCCCTCATAAAGAGGAGTTCTGGATGCCGAGGAAACAGATGAAGAAATAGCAGAGGAAGGAGTATTCTGGTTTATTCATTGGGACAGAAAGGTGTAGGATGGTGTCAGAAGAGTTTAGAGGCAGAGTATGATACTCTGATCAAGCTGGTGGGAGGCTTTAAAGCCACTGCCCTATAGACAAACCACTTCAAAATATCCTGGCATAAGAAAGCAGATCAGTTACTGAAATCTCTGAACTGTAGACTATGCTCATATTGGCCCATATCAAGTATAGGAAAGCTTCTCCGATAGCAAGTGTAGGAAAAGTCAAACATTTCAATAATTAAAAAATTTAGTAGATACATCTGAATAACATAGAAATGAAACAAATGCTTGGAATTGCTAAATGGAGTATGCTGGGTGGATGAATTCTAGGTTCTTTGCAGACTGTTAACAATAGCTTCACAAAAAAACCTTGTGCAGTTATGGTGCCTGAGGGATTAGATTTGGAATGAAACCACAGAAATTTGGCTTTGTTGGAATAAGTTTGCATCGATGTTCAACACAGAATAGAACACAGTGTAATTTGGCAGAAGCACAGCACTATGCATTTTATTTCAGGACATTTCATTGTATGCCTGTGACAATTTAAAAATAAGAGCTATGTATTTTTGGAGGGAACTTAAAAGCTAATGCTGAGAATTTGGGATCCAGTCAAAAATATTTTGGGACAGTGTTTTGTGCTTTCATGGTTAATCTTGAATGCATTTATGTTCATATCCAGCTCATTCTTTTTCATGTGCATAGTGTCTCTTTACTTGATCAGCAAGACTAGACCTTTATAATTTTGGAGAAATACAATGATAGAAATAAATGTTTATCTTGCTGTTTCTTATTATGTGTTCCAATAGCAATAAAATACTTTATTGAATTACTGTATTACAGATAATAGTACAAAATGAGCTATCTACAATTGTTAAATCTATTCTAAATCTGTCCTTTCAGATAAAAAGCTTTATATTTAATATGACAAGTCTGAGGCATATTTTATTGTTCTAAAACGTAGTTTAATACCACGTAAAGCTCTAATACTTCTTTTCAGTCTCAGTAACTTTAATTTTAAATTATTTTAAATGCCTTGTTTACTGATGAAAAATCTTTATATTCAGATTGATTCAAATGGCTTTAAAGAATTTGTGGAATATTCTTTTACATTTCATGCAATGACACATTCTGTAGAAAAGTGGTTCACAACTTTCGTATGAATCATCTTTGTATCTTCCTTAAAAGATTTATTTACCTGAAATTTAACAGATTGTTCCTTATCCAAACCAATGAAAAAATTGCTTCTAAATGTAATGTCTCACTTGAACAGGTTATTTATATCTTCTGTTGAGGTCAGGCTATTTAATTCCCTTCCTGTTTAAATGGTATCTGGTATTAAATAATTCCTGCATGTTGACATGGCGTGGGTAAGTCCTGCAAGTGGAGACAAACAGTGTTTTAAAAGGATGTAAACGCATGCCTATGGTGCTGTGACTTATTTAATATCTTTAATGTAGTTTAAGAAATGCTATAGAGTCACTGAGTGGATCTAGCAAATGTGGACGGCATATAGGTTGCTTGGTCTGATGGGGAGCCAATTTGAAAAGATACAGGGGCGTCTTAGTAACAGATCTTTATGGAGAGTCCTGCTCCAGGCTTAGCCATTAGCAGGCTTGGACATCATGCAGTCTCTGAGTGGCGCACATTGAAAGCATGGCTCTAGGTACTTCAGTGTGTATACCTAGGTGAACTAATTATCTAGAAAGCAGCTGAAATTGAAGCTTATTTGGCTCAGAATAGCATCTGAAAATAAGTAGGTGAGAAGTATGCTGATTAAAGTAGACTTTGATTAAAATTAGGTAAGACACTACTGAAGTGTGATTTGTGTCACTGTAAATGTAGAGATTTAATGTAGAATGGCTGTGTAATGAAAGTTGCTAATGAAAGTTGCTAATGAAAGTTACAGATTTTGGGATGATATTTCAAACTTTAAAAAAGTTCCCAGCCTACTGATTTACTCCAGGGGATGATTTCATATTACTCCCACAGCCTACGTTACCAGGAGCTACAGATACATATCTTGTTAACTCTTGTATCATGCACCCAGAAGCAGGACATTGGGAGAACATAGGAGAAGCTGCATGGAGTTAGGTTATAGATTCACCTGATTCAGCACCCAGTCTCTGACAAGACTCCAAGGATGGATGCAAGATGAAAAGCAGAAGAACAAGGAAAGAGAATATGATATTTTTTTTGAGCACCCTGCCCAAATCAATGACTCATGGATATCTTCAAGGAACCTTTGCCTCAGACTGATGAAGTTTGTTTTAGAATACACATATTCTGCAAAGCTTTGGATGAAAACATGTTTCTCATTTTTCCCTCCTTACTTTGAAGTTTGAGTTTTGGCTCTTTTTATGGAATTGTTGACAATTCTTGTTTGTTTATTTATTTAAATAAGAAATATAATCTTTTAATCTCATTGCTCCATTATGATGTCCCTTCTGAGCTTTACAATGCAGAAATGCACTGAACCTGGCAACTGCAATGGGCTAATATGGATTGTGGCAGGATACATTTTTAGGAGGGTTAATAGGACTCTTCCACTGTCAGTATGCCTCAGCAAGTGAGGGAAAGGAAATAGGGAGGTTAAAAGTGTTTCACTGGCAGCTTGGTACAATGAATACATTCTTTTTTTCCCTCTGTGGGAGGGAGATTTCTCCTCTGTGCGTGTGCGTCACAATTTTGTTATTTGATGTGTAATATAGCTGCAAGGTACAGTGATGTACTATGCAAACTCATCTGAGTTTGTGCGGAATGAAGTATTATCTGTCAAAGTGGGACTCTGCCTGGGTAGGTGTATGCTTCTCAGTAGGATCAATTAGCCAACGTGCTGCTCGGATATCTCTGCATTTTGCTGTTTCATACATACAGACATCTAACAAATGAAGGAAACTGATCAGTATTTTAAAATAGGCTACACTATGTATTCTGTTTTATTTTCTTTACTTGCCCCCAGAAGGGAATCTATACATGACAAAATAAAAGTCCCTCATGATACAATTCAACTATCCAGTTAAAATTGTGCTTTTAGTCTCAACAGAAGGGAAAGAATTTGATACTTAGGAAAACAACTATAGGAAATTCTTCTCCCAACTGAGCCACATAGAAGGGTTTTCAGGTGACAACTGAAGTACTCATACATCACGTATCACCTAATTCAAAACTCAGTAGACGTATTTTGATTTATATCAGCTCGTTTCAGGTTAGACCTTTGACCTGAACCTGTATTTCTGGACAGTTTGAAAATTTCAAGCTTGAAAAACTTTAATAGCATCAACCCCATGACCTAGAAATAAAAATATACTTTGAAAGAAAGTGAGAGCAAGCACGAGGATGAAGAACTTCTACATCTGTAGGTAGACTCATGTGGCATTTTCCTCTTCTGGAATGCAAGTATTTTTACTCCTATGAAAATCCCCTGTGATCACAGTGGGTTGCGTAGGTACACATAATTTTCTGAAGGATCAAGACCTACAAAAAACAAATGATGGAAAGGAAAAAGATTAGAAACGTCATTTTGCAGCACTGGTTCTGCGTGAAGGGTACAGAAAGCTGTTTGGCTTTTTAGGATGCAAGCATATGACTGCAGCCTGCAAAGGAAGTTAAGCTGGGGAAGATCTAGTGAGAATTTATTACACCAGAATAGCTGTTAAAAAGTTGATGTTTACATGTTTCCATCTGTCTTTATTTCACTAACCACATGGTTGGGCATCAAACTTCTGATTCTCTTTTTTGTTCTCCTCTTTGTTTAATCTATCAGAGTCTGCTTGCTTATCTCACCTAGAGTTTGTACATTAAGCCTTTTAAATAGCAAAATCTGTTCCAATAAATCACGGCTTCTCTAACTTAGTTGGGCAGCTGGCATCCCGATTTACGGCTTTAGAGGGAATTTGAAAACATCTGTGACTGATGAATTACCATAAATGCACAGTGGCTCCTGTAGCAGGAATAGTTCAGAAGTACAGATACCTGGTAATAAATAATTAATGAGCACCAAAGCAATATCTTTCTTTTATTGCTGGAGCTGGAGTGAGCACACAGTGCAAGCCATAAACCAAACCTAGAGTTGGTCTTCTCCACTCAGCTAGCTTTCTCTACTGATTACCAGCCAGAACAGCTCAGACAATGCAGAAATAATGGTCCCCATCTTTTACCTCCTAGTGACATCTCTAATCCTTACTCAGCTGAATAGTCTTCCCACTTAAGATAAGGGGAATGCTTGGGTGCTCAAGGGTCTTTCTACATGTGAGATCTGCAGTGTGGGTGAAATGATTTTGTCCCTTCTCTCAGTACTTTTAAATTGTTTCAGAGTGTAGACAGCTCAAAAGTCAGATTTCCCTTTGCTTCCATCTTGTCATTTCATTGTTAACACAGTGTATATTTATGAGGATAGAAGAGGAACTTTAAGAGGCTTTTTGATAATGACTGAGATAAGACTGCAGAAAACTCGGGCCTGCATGGCTCCCTGAATTACTGCAGTGCCAAATCTACCGGGGACAGAAAGTCAGCTGAGTACAGTCTGGCAGTACGTGCTGCCAGGTGCTTGTGCACATTAGCACAGACAAGGAGGGTTAGATTCCATTGGTCTATTACAGCACTTAAAATTATTTGATGAAAATGAAGTATTCGAGTTTTGTCCACCAAAAATACATATTTTTCTAAGCTCACCGCAAGGAATTTGGACAAGAAAAGTTGATTTTCCTCAGATGAAAGTCACAATGATGTGGGTAGACCTTTGCTTTATGCTTTTCCACCAACGTTAAATTTTATCGTACTGCCAATCTGTTATTCCTGCTGACTTCAGCAAAGGCTGCCCACAGAGTAATGTACTGTGGTCTCACACATCTGGAGAGGAAGTCCTTTTACTTTCCTCTAAGGTCCCTGCTCTTCTCAAGACAGCTCCAGCCTGAAGCACAAACTCCTGCCTGTCCCCAGCAGAATCTGCCTTTTTCTGACATAACCTCAGCTGTCAATTAGATCTTTTAAGGATCTGTTTTGAAGGAATAGAATTTTTTCCCAAGTACCTCAACATATTCAAATCTCTTTTGTTTTCTTGTGAATTCTCAATACTGTCCGTATCAGCTCTGAAGGACTTAGCAAGTGGCAATAAAATGGTATGCTCTAGTGGGATGATGAATATTGTTAAAAACTACTAATAGGATTTAATTTATTCATATTTATGAGTACATATGTTATGGAACTTGACTTTTCAGGAAGGACATGTGAGTTACTCTGAAGAACATATTATGTTCCATAGGCATTAGTCTGAAATGTACTTTCCCTGGGACCTTTGCTAATACTCTTTGGAGCAATTTCCCTCTAACTACCAGGTGGGGATGGAGCCCATAAAACAAATAGTTTAATTTGTGCAGTCTGCTTTCTGATAATACAGGGACATGGGGAACATCTGTAGATTTTTTTCATTTGAAGGTCACATGAAAAACATTAGTGGTTGCTCTATTTTTGCTAACATGAAGTTCAAGTTTGGTCCCCAGCTATAATGATTGTTAGCTTGTGTGCTTCGAGCTTCTGCTCAGATTTCCTTATTTTGAGTTTTACCTTTGTCCCTGGAAAGAATCCTAGTACAGGAGAGCTGTACTAACTGATAGCTGGGACAGGCTAGTTTTTATGAATGACCAAGCACACTAGGAAAAGACTGTTAGTACAAGTTGCAGGATGACTGCTCAGGGAAAAGCTCCTGGCTGACTAAAGCAAAGTCAGAGACGGAAGTGGGCATGGATGGTTGAACTCCTTGCCTTTGAAGTGAGTGTGGATGGTTGGATTCCTAATGGAGTAAGAAATCAGGAAAAATATCCTCGTTTGAACTGTTTATATGCTGACTTTTCATTTACTTATTTGTTTAAGCACAATACATGTTTCCATGGCTCAGACTTTTTAAGGTGACCTAGGGAAATCAATATAACTTTTACTTATAGATGTGGTAGCAATACCAAACTTAGATCCTTGCATTTATGTGAATTTGCTTGTGATAAAGGAAGCTATAAAAATGAAACAAGAAATTAATGCACATTTCTTATAGAAGTAGCAGTTCTGAGTAAACAGCAGTGCTTAAAAGAATACCAGATTGTAAATACATCAACATAAATAAAAAATAAATCACAGCCTTTTAGTCTTGCTAGACAATAGGTACATTGGTCCACTAAAGAAACCCTGGGTTCACTCAGATGAATACAATTGTGAGCAACCGTCCTATTTTTACTAACTGGAATTGATTGTGTAACTACTGTAAAGTGTTTCAACATCCTCTACTCATGACAAAGAAGTCCCAAAGCCAAAAATAATGGTGCTCTGACATACAGTGTAGCTGGGGAATACCTGGGAAAGCTGAATACTTAATAGCTAAGTACACCTTCTGCATTTCTGTTGTGGTTATGTCATTCACACAGTGGCAGTGCAGAGGACAGATGGGAAAGGCAGAGAGGGGTTAGAGGGTTCTCAGATGAAAAGAGCTCCATATATAGGCAAGGATTAGGGTATTTCCTGCAGTGTGACATAAACTGACTTTGGTGCAACATCTCTTTATGTCACAGAAGTTCACTCACTGCTCTGCCTGTGACAGGAGGAGCTACACTGTGTGAAAAATCAAAACGCTTCAGATGTGAGAGAGGCGTTTCATGCATAACAAACACAGACAAAGCATTCTTATCCTGATTCAATGGTCATGATTGCAGTAACTTCCCTGAAAATAAAAGAAGAAAGAAACATAAATGGTTTGAATCATATGTAACTTTAGAAACAAGAACTCTTGGAACTTACCCAAAGCTCCCTAGAGTTGCTGTGAGTCTCCCTTGGCTTTACTGAGTCTACTGAGCGTTTACTGAAACAAACTCTCTTTCTTCTGATGTGTTTGTCTCTAGCTCTAAATTTCCTTGCCAGGAATGCTCTTTAAGGCCTTGATTGCAGAAAGCATTCTAGGCAGTAGATAAACATGCTCATACATTCACTTCAAAAGAAAAATTAAGCAAATGTTGAAACTTGATTATCATCAAATATGTTTGAAATGCTGTGTTATTCACCTCTGTAGCTCTCTGATAACTAGCAAACACCACAAACTTGGATGCTATCATAGCATAATATGGGATACACACCAACTTTAACATTCATAGTGGACCAGTTCAATCAACTGACTTTACTGTATTGTTCAGAGCCCAAAACGTCAACAAAACTAAAAATGAAAAGGGAGCTGTAAATCAAGTGACCCTTGTGATTTTTATTATCCATCCATCTCCTGTTGATACGGATCTTATTCAGGATATGCTGGTGTTTTCACATTTAAAGATCAACGGGTAGTCACTTAAATCAATATTCTGATGTCCATGTAAAAGGACTCTGGATGTTAAAAATGAAAATATATTTTGCAGGCATTGTGGAATATTTATTTATGTCCAGAACTGCTAAACAATATTTCTGTGTACAGACTCTGATTTTTGTGTGAAAGACAGGTCTACATCTTCACTTAAGGGCTCTAGGAAGCACTAGCCAGTGAGTCCTCCTTCAGGTTCAGAAATACTCGTATCTGAATACACATAGGGCACAAAGCCCAGTTCTGCTGGACTTAGCTTCCAGTCACCTCAACAACCAACAAATAGGAACCTCAGCCTCTGCAATTCATGCTATATGTTATAAGCAGGTCAGAACCTGGGGCATATCCTCCAGCAGCTGACCCTGCTTTAAACTGCTAAATTCTCAAGCTGAAACATTTTTTTTTCTGCTAATCCTAGGTTTAAAAACTCAGCCATTGTCAACATTTTGTTCTGTAGAGTGTTTCAGATGCTCTTCTCCTTAAATGATTTTACAACTCCTGGGAGTTTTTTCTGCTTTCCCATTGTAGGCTTTCTGTTAGCCTTTGGCCAACAGGATTTGTAATCTCACCAGTACTGACACTCTGCATGTTGCCAGGTGACTACATAAGCATTAAGAATAAAATCATAAAGTCTCCAGCGTTGTGTATCATTTACTATGTGCAAATTAACAGAAGTATATCTATTATTGGTCATGTAACAGGATTGGGGAATTGACACTTTCCTGATTGCTACAAAAGCTGACAACACTAATTAGATATTTGTCAGTAGTCATTAAAAACCAATGATGTGATGTGATGTAATCCCGACATTTATTTCCTGCCCATCTTCTTCATGGCTAGTATAAAGTTTGCTCATTGTTCATCTCCCCTCCTACCTCTCTTTCCCCACCTCCTTTTTCTTCTCTTTTGAATGCAATCAAAACTCTGTTATTACTGCAATTAGCTGAAGCACCATGAAATAGCGTGTGAGGTAATTACCCCATGGCAGACACTAATAGCTTTTATCAGGTACTTATACATCATTAGCAATACTTACAGCATGTTTCCAATTTCTCAGAGTATGGAGGATGTGAGCTTGCACACCCATTTTGTCAGGAGATGCTATACCAATGGGGCATATGAGTCATATCCAGGCTCCGGGTCATAAATGAAATCTGGACATACGAGTGAGGACAACAACATTCTTCAGTACAGGTAACTCTTTCAGGTAATTGTAGTTACAGATGAGTAACCTGCTTAGCAACACTACTTGCAAAAGAAAAAATGTTTAGACTCTGAGAAGGATATCACTAATTCTAGGAGCTGACATAGAAGTGAGGTTGCTGCAGCTCCATGTCCACAGGCTCAGTCAGTAGTGAGGCTCAGCCTGTGTTCCCAGTAGGCACCCATGCACACATGCACACAGTACACGTGTGTATACTCAAGGTCAGACACATAGTTTAATACAGAAAAAAAAGCACTCACACAAACACAAACAACACCCTCATCCTGTTCCCCTCTCTGGCTGATTGGGATGAAGGCCTCCCCAGCTGCTGGCACCCAGGCATATGAACCCCTGTGGCACCCAGCCCCACTCAGTTGCTGGAGCTCAAACCCATCCACACACACATACACCCTGGATCCCTCCAGTAAATGGACTTAGATGCCCAGTCTACCCATAGTCTAGGCCCCTGAATCCCCTGGACACCCAATTGCCTTGCACACAGAGACATACACATGCAAATAGGCTTAATAGTGGGTCCAAGACTTATGACCTTAAAGTAGAGTTGACCACTCCCAGGCACCATGGTATCTGCAGTTGCTGGTGTGGGACCTCACAGTCCCTTCAGCAGCCAAACTGCAGACTACTTTGGTCTCTCCAGTATCCAGCCCAGATTTATGACTCTGCCAATACGTCACTCCTAAGCCACTTATCCTACTCACCAGAGAGTTATGCTTGATATTTACTGGTGATTATGCACTGACATTCACGCTCACACAACGTGCACTCTGGTCTCTTTAGTTGCTGGCACCATGGCCTGTATCACTTATGGCCTGACTTCTGACACTTAGACCTCAATACGCACACATGCACACAGAATAGAGAGTCTCCACACTCACAAAAATAATTAGAATTGGAGTTTAATAGGAAGACAAACTGTTGAATGGGTGCACAGCATGACCTGTTTGCTTGTGACCTTTTATTCCCCTATCCCTCTATTTCCTTGCACTTGTTCCTCCCCAAATCACCATTGATCCCTCCTTCTCCTGCCTTTAGTTTGTCCTCTAAAATCTCCATCAAATAAACTGTTCAATCTTGAACTGCTCTTCCTCTGCATGCCATGATGAGTCCCATCCTCTAGACAGTGACCAGTTTGTAAGATCCAGAGCACCTCCCTAGTTGACTCATAATGATGGGTCTTATCCCCAGCCCATGAGGCTGATCGCTCTTCTGTGATAGTCCCTGAAGGCACTGGAACAGGATGGCCGTTTGTCTGATTATATTATTGCCGTTATTCCTCTGTGCTTTCTTTGTGTTTGTGGAGATGAGCTGTTATTCAGAGGAAAGATTAGCTAACAGAGTGACACAATGGTCCGTATCTTCATAAAGTGCTTATGAATATTCCTCAGTAGCTGTACACTTTTCTAGACTTTCAATCTAAAGCTAGGAAGTAATGCTGTCTGGAAAAAAGCACCCTTACAAGCTGGTGCATAGTCCTTGTCCAGACAGATTAAGGGCACCTTTTTGCTTCTGATACAGTGTGACTGTCAGGAGCCATGACGCTCACTACATCATAACATCCCAAAATGCAAAAAACCAAGCCTCTCAGCTGTCTTAAACTTCTGTATTACTCTTCTGCACTTTTCTTGCAGTAGATGAAACATTGTCTCATGTGGAATTTTTAATAACTAGTCTGTGTCAGCATCAAAAGCGTGCTAGTATGGAGCTGAAAAGAAAAAATACTTTACAACCAGTTTGCAGTTAAAACCTTGATGCATAATTATTCACAGTGAATAGGATTTGTTCTTGCAAGCCTTTTTATAAAGCATATGCCTAGATATTATCTGTACTGAGGAATGCCGCATAATAAGATGCTGTCACTTTTTTTCTATTAAAGTGGCTGTGAACATAAAAATAAAAGTTAGAATATACAGTATCTGTTTTGCTGAGTGACTAACTTATGCATAGTTCAGGAATGAAGCCGCTGAGCTTGAAGACTGCACCTGCCTCTATTAAAAAAGACAGGGTGGTGGATGATTCCTCAAGAAGCAGGAAAGAGCCTAGTGGTGAACGAGTGTGGCTACATATTTTCTCCCATCGTATTTGCTTAACATCACTTTTTTTCATAGTTGTAGGACTAAAACAATGTTCACCAGCAAAAGCGGCTATAGGAGCTCTGTTTCATAGAACCAGAGCATAATAAAGCAGGTTGGAAGGGACTTTTCCAGGTCATTTGGGCCACCCCCCTCTCAAGGTAGGGCTGCTACTCAGGACCTTCTTCAGTCAAGTCTTGAAGACCTACAAGGATGGAGACTCCCCAGCCTTTCTCGGCAACCTGTTCCACAGTTTTAGTACTGTCATAGTGATAAATTTTCCTTGTGTTTATTTGGGATTTCCCTTGTGGCAGCTTGTGTCTGTTGCCTCTTGTCCTCTCACTGTGAATCCTCAAGGAGGGTCTGTCTCTGTCTTTGCTATAGTCTTTCATTTGGTATCCGAAGATATCAATAACATTTCCCCTCAGCCTTTTCTTCTTAAGGCTGAACAAGTCTCAAAATATCCAAAATCTCATTTCAGCTTCAGCAGTGCAATATATTGTATACACACTTAGTCCTCAAATCTGCTGCTTGCTTCACAGAGAGGCAACCTTGGGCTTGAGATCAAAACCAATCGCAATAGTACTTGGGATTTATGATAAGCCAGTACAGCGCTGAAATCACTGGGCAGCTATGCAAATCAGTGGTATTTTCAGAAAAGGACATTATCTCCTCTGAGAAGCAGTTGTCTGCTTTCTGGGTGTGATATAAAGTTTCTAAGGATGATTCTTCAGCAAGTGGCCTTTTTGCAGACATAGAAAGTTACCAGTTGCACTTTTTTGCTTTGGTGAGATAGAACTGGATCCAAGGGGCATCCAAGTGCTCAGTGCAGAGTAGGAAAATGAGAGTGAATCGATGTCAGACAGAATGTACATCACCGGGCAGCAAATGACCATGGTTACTACCGGCACAGAGCTATAGGTTACCAGGAAAAGCATCATACTAAACCAGTTTAAGTTCCCTTCCAACCCTAACCATTCTATGATTCTATGATTCTATGTATTTATTATGGGGGAAAAAATGAAGAGCATACTTTGTTTTAAAATTTCATAATCTGAGCCTACTCTCATAAAAAGATTTCTGAATCTGGAGAAAGAGCAAAGGAAACTGCATAAGAAGCTGCTCTGACATCTACCTGTTATGTTAAGCGCTTCCTGCTGAAGCTTTCTTCATGGTCTATTCTGAGCCTTACACAGTCCTATCATAGAATAATAGAATGGTTTGGGTTGGAAGGGACCTTCAAAGGTCATCTAGTCCAACCCCCCTGCAAGGAGCAGGGACATCTCCAACCAGATCAGGTTGCTCAGAGCCCTGTCCAACCTGGCCTTGAATGTTTCCAGGGATGGGGCATCTACCACTTCTCAGAGCAAGCTCTTACAGTATTTACCACTGTTATAGTAAAAAAATTTCTTGCTTATATCTAGTCTGATATCTAGTCCTGTATTATCCATAGTAATTTTCCTGGTTTGCTTGAAAAAGTGCAGATATTCAAATTGCATGCTGCACTTCAGGAAAAAAACATTGTTTATATATGTCATGATCTGAACCATAAGTTTGTTCCAACTCAAAGAAAAGTTCAGAATAAGCACCTATAGCAGTGACATTTTGAGATTTATGAAGTTAAAGTTATCTACCACTGATATGGAAAGAAAAAAGGCTATGAAGAATTTTTCTCAGACACTGCTCAATAAAATTCAGAAAGTGTTTATTGTTTGTTACTCATTGCTAAGGAATTTAGCATTGACATTTCTACAGTGAATAACCTATAATTTGCAACTTTTACATAGCTAAAAGGCATTTTTTCACTAGACAAATATTAGATATTACATTACATGTTTAATGGCATCTTTTTTTTTTGTAAGTTCTGTATTGAGGTAATAATGGAGCACATGGGTTGTTTCTCTGGGTTTTGTTTAGATACATGTATTAACTTTCAAACAATCATCCCATTCCTTCTCAGTTCTATCCTGCTGACATGTTTGCATCCACATATGTGGGAGACTTGGTCTTTATTCTTATTTGTTTCTCCATTTGGATTGGAATTTTGGAAGAATTCTTATTAAGTCTACAAATAGGTTTATATAGACTGTATCACAGATATAGAAGCACAACATCTCTTGGAAAGTGATGATCTTAATAGGTTTTAAAACCCAGATCTTGTATTTGTTAAATATTAAACATATTTTATAACACATACAATGAATCTAGAAGTGTGCTGGTTTTGTAAGCCATATTACATAACATAGGGTAAAAAGTAGAAACAAGGAAATGCATTCAGGTTAAGAAAGAATAAGTCATCCAAGCAAAATAGACCTTAATTCCTCTGTTCAAGATTGAATACAAACCTTGATGATCACTAAACGATTCATCAGTTTCCTTAGTCACTTTCTGTTATGCTCAAATTTTTCCAAATCCTTTAATATTCTAAAGTGAAAAGCTATTAAGACTGAGTTTGGCTTACTTTGAAAGGAAGAACTTTTCTTTGTTTTGTCATATTGTAATAAAACTTTATCATGTGTACACATAGCTGAAACAGCACAGAAGAATTTAATATTAACTTAAATAAACTTCAGGTGGAAGTTTTCCCTTGTGCTTTTGTCAGTTACCCTGAATACCTTAATGTATCTTTCAGTTTCCCGAAACCGGTAAATAGATGATTTACTCTTGAAAAGGGGAGATAACAGACTTAGCTTTATAAAACATGTTGGCTTGTTTTGAGAACTATTTTCAGAAATTAAGTTGGTCAGGAAGAGATTCATAACCTGCAGTGAACTTTGTATGTAGGAGAATCTGATGGGAATGATACTAAGTGCTTCCTCATTTCATTTTTTTTTCAGAGAAAAAAATCTACCTTGAATTTTAATAAATTATTAAGTTCATATTTGTTCAGATAAAATTTCTACTTTTATAATTCCCAGTTAAACAGAAAAAATTTAACCTCTAACCACATTAAAAGTCAAATGTAATTACAAATGCGAAGTATGAAATAACCTTTAGCAGTTCATAAAGTCATACTTTCAAGAAGAGGATTTTAAGATATTAATTATGTTATCTTCCCAAGAAGCAGGTGGTTTGGATTCCACAGACCTGAGATACAGATGGAAGTGTCTGGGACCCTGATACAAAGTGAAGAGAGTGGCACTGGATAAGCTACCGCAGAAGGCAACTGATGGAGAGCACCTCCAGTCTTGATAAGCTCGAGTCTAACATTGCCTTTCTCTTAGCGCTTATGAGAGATGAAATGTGGAAAATCAGAGTCTGAGTAAGGTAAAAGCAGACATACCCAGGCTGTCACATCTGGGAAACCACAGTGACAGAAAGACATTACGAAAGAGAAGCATGTCTGATTAATGAGGAGAGAGGCAAAGAAAAGAAAAAAACCAATCAGCTGGCAACTGAAATAGAAATCAGATAAAACGGTTCTCAAGGACAGCTCAAAGTACAATGAAAGTTGTGGTGAATGGCAAAATTGCTTTGTGAAAAAGAAGTCCACTGCTAATTTGTCCTTCTCCTGAGAAGAACTGGCAGGAAAAGGAGTCCTTTAAAAAGAGACAGTAAGAACAGTCTCACTAGGATAGCTGGCGTGCACTGTAGGTCAAAGTAATATGATTTACAAAACTCAAAGAGATAATATTGATTTACAAAGCAGCAGACTAAAGGTCACTTAATTAAATTAACAGGCCACCCAGGATTCAGAGGTAATTGGGAAACACAAATGGAAATCTGAAGGACCCTCTTTCCGATAGTGATTGAAATTAGTGCAAAAAAGGCTTCTTTTTCCGAAAAAAAAAAAGTTTTATTGTTCTAATGCTCATCCTTTTTTGATAAAAAGTCATGATATCCCTCTTCTTAGTGTGACACGTTGCCTCCCCAAATGTTTCTGTCTCATATTAGCCGTTGCTGGATAAGTGCTTCAGCTAAAATCAATAGATGGCTTTACATTAGCGTTTGAATTTGAATCAGGAGTGCACTTTTGAGAGCAATCCCATGATAGGCCTAACTTACCCTGTTTTACTTCACATGGCAAAACTGTCTTGAAGTGTGCTAACCAGGTTCCTTTTGGATGAAACTAAGCTGGAAAATGCATCCCAGGGGTTCATCTAATGAGCTCCAGCTGCTAACAAGGATACAGACTGTGGCACTGCACTAGAGGTGATCTGCAGTGAAACACTTTGAAATGCGTTTGACATGGGCATCAATTGTTGTGCTGCACAAATCTGCTTCCACTGGGTTGCACTATTTGCTAATATAGATATAGCCTCAGTGTACACAGAGACAGGCACACATAGTGGATAAATGTTAGTATTTTAAGTTTTATATCATGGGCACTGAAAGCAAATTAAAGGTCTTTGCTGAGCTAGAAGCAAAAAAATCAAATTAAGCCTATCTGGAACTGCTGACTTTAGACATCTCATTGTTTGATTGAACTTAAGTCATATAGAGTGACTGACAGACATAGATAAATGATTGATATTAATAAAATATTTATTTTCTGTGAACATTTTTAAACCTGATGTGTGAACAAATTATTAGATAGTCTTTAAAAACAGTATATTTCACACTGTATTTGCTTGAGCTTACTGTTGCCATAATATTTATCTAGATATTTTAAAAGGCATTGGCTGACATCAAGGCAATAGTCAGGCAAAACAAAGGAAGAATGATATATGTTCAAGTTAAAGGTTTGCTGGCTGCTCTCTCCACATGCTTTTACTCACACTAGATTTTTCCTTCACAGAAATATTAAAAACTGTCAGGGCTTATTCTGACAGATGGCAGCTTTTTCACTCTTTTAATCACCAAGACAATCCTTGCATCAGTTTTTTTTTATCTCTTGTACTGTTGTGAGAAGCACTCAAAGCAAAATTGTACCTGGGCAAACAGGATAACGAAGAACAATCTTTCTAGCATTTTCCATGTATGTGATTCATGTCTCCAATCAAGAAACACTCACTGCTGTCATAAAGAAGTGCTCAGTGTTTGTCAGTCTTATCTTTGGACTTGTGTCAGATGAAAGGTTGGAAAAGACCACAGAGTTTGAAATGTCAGCATCTCTGTTTTGCAGGTGGAGAACCAGACTTCCTGTTTCAGGAAGGCAATGGTTCTTTGTGGGTCAGGCTAAGGGCGCATGATTTGTCAAAGCTCCTGGGGCCCATTCATATCTATGTCTAGCCTGGCATATGCCTGTTGTGGTGAAAGTTTCCTAAAGGCCAGAGAAATTTTGGTATAAGAGCTTCCCAATACCCTCTCTGCATAAGTACAGGGTCTATAACCAAGAAACATGGCAATGACCATGAAATCAATATACTACAAAGATCTCTGCATTGGGTACCACTAATCTATACTTTGTGGACTTCAGTACACCCAGGGAGCACACATGCACATGAATAAACTAGATGGATCGAAGGTACTTCTGTAGTGATTTTCTTGATTGTTCCCATTTAATGGGCTTCAGTTTGCATCCTAGAGTTTGAGCCAAAATAGAGGCTATAAATCTGCAAATTAGAAGTGAACTAATCAGGATATAATTCATAGTAGGTTTCCTTGAATCCATATAGAAGTGTATAAAATTAGCATAACAAAGAACAGAACACAAATATTTTCTAGCACTGTGGTGGCACAACCAGACACAAGGTGTAAGGGTTTTACTTAAGAATGTGAACAACAAGATCACCACAGGAGTAAAACATGAAGGTGAAATGTGTATATTTCCATATCTATATCTATCCATGCCTATGCCTATGTCTGTATCTATTTCACTCTCTGTATGTAAATGAAAACACGTATTTGGTACAGAAGTAATAGGTATTTCCATTTACAAATAGGAGGTGAAACACACAGAACTGTTCAATATCCATCCTCAGCATCACCTGCTTCACATTAGAACTCTTCTCCTATTGATACTCACTACCTCTTAATGCAGATATAGTCCTAATGGATTTATTCTTTGCTCCAGCAGAGTGTTGTAGACACCAGAAGAACCTATTAAGTTTCACATGACTACTTTATTTCAGTATGCTTTTGGTAATCAAAGTTCCATTATTTCTTCTTCAGAAATTATTAATAAAAAAAAAGAAAAACAGAAAAAGTAAGTTTGGAGGAGTGCCTAACTGATCACATTGGGAGCAATAAACTAGAGTAAGCATTTTAAAAGCTAATATTAATTTTATTGGGAAATTTTCCTTCAAAGTCACTTGAGGGCCAGGACGGTGAATTTGACTTCACTGTTAGAATTAGCTACATTATGAAAGCTAATTGCAAATAACCTTCCGAAGTTGTTTGCCAAGAATTCCCAAGTCTCTGTAATCGAAAGCTTGGACAGAGATATATTGAAAATGCAAACAGGTTTATGCTTAGGTAAATTTCCTCAGGGAGAAAATTAAGGAAGTAAAAATCCTCTAATAAGAATATCAATTATTTCATAGTGATACCACCAATGGGGGAGCCTAGTTAAATGCAGATGGCACAGCGGGATGAGGAGGAATGAGACTTACTTAAGTATATGGAAATTTGAATGTTTAGGCTGACATTCATGAAGGAATATTGGTTTGATTAATCCCAGCTATGCAAGTGGGTTTTGCAGTGCTGAATTTGTCCCTTATATTCTCAGTGCTTTGCACGGGGGAGAAGCTGGTTGTCAGGAAAGGCATTCGTGGTATCTAATGCACTGATCCTAGGATCCTTCAGTTCACCACTAAGACATGCCAGAAATCAGGACGTGTTGTAAAAGTCTGCATGAACTCAGGTTTCTGTTGCTGGCCTGTGGTTAAGTACCTTGTAAAATCTTATGGATTCAGAGCATAAAGTCTCCTCCTGCACTGAGGTATTAACTTTTTTTCCTGCATTGTTTCTGTAACTTACTGGAGGCAGTGAGGGGATAGGAAGTTGAAGTGCTCCTCAGATCAGGTCAGTCACCCTGCTCCCCTGCCTGCCTCCACACATGGGCTTAGGACTGATTTTAACCCATGGATACCACCTCTCATGTGCACGAGGACTCAGTATGAAATGGGAAGAGCCTTGCCCAGTACACGTTATCTTCTGACTGCAAAACTCTCTTTGACATGGGGAGATGTAGGCTGAAGAGAGCATAGAAGTTGAGTTTTCTAGTTCCTTAAGATATGCTTCAACAGTAGAGTATAAAACAAAAATTGAGTAGGAAATGTCATCACTTCTGGTAAACTTGATAGCAACCGAGGAGTTAGGAGTGATTTGTGCATGACAGACAATGCGCTTCTCTAGGGCTGATGCCTGTTAACATCAGGAAAGAGATAGATATGGAGAAGTGATTCATCTTGCCAAGCATCTGTCTTCTAATGTAGCTACTTGTATTGGACATTTTCTTTGTTGGTGAGGAGAGAGGCACATTCAGGCACATTCAGGTATTTCACCATTCCTGTCTTACAATCTAAGACAGGAGTGATGAAATAATCTCCCCAGATTCATAGTCTCTTATAAAAGGTATAGAGGGAAACAAGGTCCCAACATTCAGGTGAGTAAAGTTAGATGAGATGAATCACAGCCTGAATTAGTCATGAAATGAAAGATAAGGATGTTATTGCACAGGTCCAAAGACACAACACTTACATATTATAGAAAGCTACTGACTAAGATCTTGATTTCTCACAGCATTGCTTCTCTTTCTTGCTTAGCCTCAACTTGAATACAATCTCCTCATGTCTCCTCACAGTTATGACTCAAGAATCGCTTGTTGCTGTTAGGGCTTCATGACATATACTCTGTTTTACAATGCATCACCAGTACTCATAAGACTACTAGGAGGATGACATGCTCCTGAAATCCCTTACTAAAATTATTTAAATATTTATTCGGGAAAGCACTGTGTATGCCTAAATTGATGGCTGAATGTTTTCTGTGTAGATCATAGGCTGCAGTCAGTACATCAAAGTTCACTGAACAGTGGTTGGTGCTACTGCTAATGTAAACCAGAAGTGTGGTACATTGTTCACTGCTACTCATTTTGAAAACGGGTAGATGTATGATATACCGCCTGAGTCCTTTAATGACCTGCAGGTTATTTCCATTATCTGTGTTGTAGGCTAGATGCAACATAAACGATAATACCTGCCAGGTTTCTTCTTTTGTGTTGCAAAGTTTTGAACAACAGAAGGCATTTCTGCATGCTGAAAAAAAAAATGATACTTCAATACATCATCACTGCTTTAGAATGAAGAAACAATGTGTCAGGAAACAAACAAACAAACAAACACAACAAAACCAGCAACAAGACCCCTATGACTACTGGAACAAGTATAAAAATATGCAAAAGGTGAACACATTTGTAGAAAAGCAATGGATTTTGTTGATTTTGCAAAAATGCTTGTCCTTCCCCTTGCATTGCCATTATTTCATTTTATTCAAATTGACAATAATAGGTCTTAAACCATGTTTTGGAATACTGGAGTAGATAATAAAATGGCTACTAAAATGTTTTGATCAAAAGAAGGTATATAAAATTTGTGAAGTAAGTCCCCTTAAGCACAACACGGCAAGACTATGTCATTTGGATTCATTGACTAAAAACCTTCTGTGTGATCTCCTGGAGAAAAGATGATATTCTATTCCCTTATGAACCCATCTGGATGCTCAAGACCTTTTTGTTTGTTTAATATCAGTTAGGATGATCTTAACAGCATCTACAGCTAAACAGTATGTGATATGGCAAAATGTGCAGCATATGCAGCAATTCCATGGTCATATGCACAGAGAACATTTTTTAAAACTCTCAACATTTTTTTTACATTTATTTAATGTTATAGTGTATATCTCTAATTATATCAGAATTTAATAGAAGTTGAATTTCAGATAAACCAATTTTTTATTGATTCTTAAAAGAAGTATTACAGTATTTTTAAAATGATATGCATAATAAAAGTACTTCTAATACAAGGTATTATTTCTTTAAAAATCTTCAGAGCAGTGGTTCCATTTTCTTTGCTTTAGTAAAAAAGTTACTTCAATATTGTTAAAAAAGTCACATTGTTTCTCAATTAATAGAAAGATTTTCTGTTTAACTTGACTTTTCGTATATTAGTAATGCATTATTATAATGCCCTTTTATTCCTTAAATACATAGCTATTATTTGTCAGATACCAATAATGGGAGCAAAAAATAATAGATCTGCTCAGGAAATCGTTGTAGTAATTCCTCGTATTTTGTTGTAAAATATTTATGCATGAGCTTTGTGAAAGGTTTTTTTCATCTTAGGCATTAAAAGACAAAACAGACCCAGAGCTCAGCAGACAAAAGGCTTTTTCGATTTTCCTAAGAATTTTAAGTTCTTGAAGGGCAGTTGCCACTCAGTTGGTCTCTTGGTTATCCGAAACCTGGGGCAACCTGCCTGTTTGTCTGTCTGCTGCCGAGACACTGTTGATCAGAATTTGCCTGGCTTTCTGCTGCCTCCACAAAACAGTTAATTTTTGCTGAGCCACTGAACCCTGCATCAGTTCCCCAGTCCATCTCTGGGAGGAGCTGTGAAATGAGCCATAACCAAAACACAATCACTTGGCTGTGGCTTAAAGCTCAGTAAAGCATTCGTTGTGCTTATAAAGTGAATCTGTTCTCATATGAATATATTTAGAAATTTGTGTGCATAGATGCCTGTGTTGCGTGTGTGTATAAAACTGTCTGTTATGTTTACAGGAAGGAGAAGAAAAAGGTCTTACAGTCTTAAACAGTCCCTAAACTATTGCATAATATACAAAATTTCAGGGATTCTAGGAAAAAGTGTTATGTTTACACATATTAAGCAGAAAGAAATGGCATTACCTTGTAACTTGCCTTTAATCATGCTGTTGCAAAGAATATGAATCACCAGGACTTCATCCATGATTCGCAAAAACAACCACTTACCAAAGACTGGGTGCAAAGTAAAATCCCCAACTGCTAACACTTAGATGTGCCATTCTGAGAAATTCTAAAATAAACTCAGATCTAATCATAAAGATAAATGGAGATTCTTAGAGATCTGTTCCTAAGGGGACAAGATTAAGGTCAAGGATGATGCTTATCATGACTAGGGTTGATAGGGGAAAATGGAGGTTTCCTAAGAGTATACTTAACTGACGCAATCGTTCATTTTACAAAATCAGCAAACAAAAGATCAGTAAACAAAATTGAATCTCCAAGCACCAAACTGAAAATAACTCTCAACATTGATTGAAGACAAGGCAAAATTATAATAATAAATTGTATTAAGTTTGCACATTTATTTGCACTTTCATCCTTATCTGTTGTGGAAAATATTCTGGTGCATGTACACAACTCCTGTCACTCATAAACAAAAAAAAATATTCTGTCATAATTGTCGGTACAAACACATAGTTCCCAAGGCAGCTCAATGTATGTATAACAGATATTACAGGGGAAGATATATCTGCAACAAGACACAAACTCTCTAGTGTAACTTCAGAATGACAATTTTGTCACGGAGAGGTCAACAGCCAAGAAATGGCTCATGCTGAATTTGACCAAGCATCATGTCATGGAAGTCATCGCTTCCGTAGTGTTAGACCCTACATGATCAGGAAGTGAAAAAAAAATTGCACAGTTAAAGTTATCATTGTTTTCCCTCAAATCCTCTTATTGTCTTTTTACATTATTTAGAGAATTTTTATGACTCTACAGAGTACTTTGACTGAAAGATGTTTGGTGCAATGAATTTAAAATTTACAATTTTCAGTCCAGTCATTATTTGATGTGTTATTTTGAAGAATGAATGTTTCTACTTGAAACAGTGACTACTTTTACTATTTAAATCTTTCTACCAGGTGCTGATGTTGGTTACTCTTACTAAATATGTTCACTGTCATTTATTTTTCCTGGCTTTTCTTGCAGTTCAGGGCTCCCCCTGCATGTTTTACAGAGCTCA
>JAAGAY010132908.1:0-16547 GCA_011801015.1 Ardeotis arabs | reverse complement strand
TAATTCAGTTTAAAATATTGTAATTATTTGAGTAACCTAATGTTAATGGATTAGAAACCTCTGGCTGTAAAACAGAGTCATCCTTAGAAGACCTCCAAGAGCTTACTCTTACCAGTGTCTGGTCTTGATCTGATCATGCATTAAGCAACACGATTCATCTCTGTCATATATGCAAAACCACAGCCCTCTGTTTTCCCAAGAATATCACACACACAAGAAGCACCCCATATATGACAAGAAGCCCTTAGCAGCTTTGTACGCAGGACTTTAGGGCACAGCTCTACTCCAAAAACTGCTATTGCAAAAATGGTGTAACTTTTGTTGTTCCCAAAGAACACCTACAAGTCAACACCTGCCACCTACAAGTCAAAAGATGAGCTTTGAGCTTCACTCACAGGAGAGCACCACATTATCAATAAATGGAAGAGCAAATTACACCTTTTATCATGCCTAAATAAGACAGATATTCTTCCAACTAAAATCTCAGTTCTACCTATATGTATATCTATTTAGGTATACCAATACACCAAAATTTGCAAGGGGCTAGGTTAGGGACTGATGATTCAATCTTCAGCAATATTTTACAATTGAGATTCTTCTACAAAAGCAGTGTTTTCAAATTCTTTAGGATACATGTCCAGGTGCCCAGTATTGGATTCACCAAGCATATTCTAGGCACCCCTTTGATGTAGTGTACTTGAATTTTCAAAAAGCTTTAAAATTTGCATCTCCAATGTTTCCTTAAAATGTCAACTGTCTGGAGATAAAGCAAAGGCCTCTTATAATCAATTAAAAGAAAGGAAATGTAGGGTATAATTACATGACTACAGCTTTCTGTGAACAAAGAAGGGCAGTTACCAGGAGGATCACATATGAACCTGCTCACTTCTACACCTTTATAAATTATCTGGGAAAAGGCTGATTTATGAAGTGAAGACACAAATTATTTAGGATCATGAAAATATATGACAAATCCAAAAAGTTGCAAAGGCTCTTGCAATGCTGATGGGGCTGAGAGATAATACAGTGATAAAAGCAGGAGCAGATGAAATTCAATATAGAAAAGTGCGTGGTAACACATGAAAAAATAACATTAACATTGCATCTACAGTGATGGATTCTACTGATATCAATTCAGAAAGACATCTTGGCACCCTGAGCTCTTTGAAAATTCAAAGCTCCACCAAAAGAATAGCAAACAAAACATTTGCAATTGCTTTAAAAGGAATAGCAATCACCAGTTTCATTTTACTACTGCTGACCCATGATATGCCTAGTTCTGGTCACCCCATACAAAAAAAAAAGTACTATGCAGAAGAACTAGAAGAGGTATAGTTAAAAGCAAAAAAAAAAAAAAAAAAAAAAGAAGAGTGGTCCAATGTGTGGAAAAAAATCTAATTTAGTCTTGAAAAAATACTATGAAAGAGGAATAAGCTATAAGTCAGTAAAGTGTTGAAAGATGTGGAGAAACTAGGCTCAGAATGATTTTCACTATTTCTTATGAGACAAGCACCCGTGAATGATCAATGAAATCATCACATAGCAAGTTTAAAACAAATAAATATAATTCTCTTCCACAGAAAGTAACTGCAGTCCTCACTACTATGGAATATGGAGGCCAGACATGCAAGCGAGTTTAAAAAAGGAATTAAACATATCCTCAGAAGAGAAGGTAATCACTGGTTTTAAATAAGGTGCTCCAAATACTCCACAGCTTGAAGGTCCTTGCTTTGTTGATTATGAGAACTGGAGAGGGAATGCCCCAAAGAAACAATATTTTTCCTTTTTCCATGAGACAGATTTCCTAGTTTGCAAGTACACAGGCTACTGAATGACAAAAAGGAACTCTTCTTTGCTCTTCAGAAGCAAAGAAAGTTGGTCCATACATTGCAAAGGCATAGGTGCAACTTCCTCAAAATATTAAAGGATACTGTCAAGAACAGAAACAGTATCATGCAATCTTTTAAACAGTTTTTGAGCCCTTTAATTATTCTCACTATTTGGGAAGTTAGAAGCTCCCAGAAATCATTTAGAAAAGCAGTATTTAGTTCTTATCCATCATTCTGCATTTGCAGCTACAGATGATTTCTTCTTACTGGTGTATTTCACGTACAGAGCAAAGATATAACACAGCCTTCAAGAACTTTTACAGCAATAGGATCATTGCCTCATGCTTTAGGATGACTTAATCCAGTAGGCCCATTCTAGGCAGCTAAGTAGAAGCTCACATATGCAATGACTAGGATCTGTTTTATATATGCACACAAACAAATGCACATAATCCTGCAAACACAGGAGAATTCTTGCACACATAAAACTTACAGGGGCATATGAAACTGGGACATAAATGCTAGGTTCCCCATAAAACATTCAGATGAAACAGTTCTGAAATGAGTGCTGCTATGGTTAGGACCATCAACAACCCCACTCCTTCACTATGTCTACCTCCATTATCTCACAAACTCCCCACAAACGTGAAAAGTAGCAGCATTTGTATCTAGAAGTGAAAGGAACACAAGACTTCAAATTGGCATTTTTAAAGGCCATCTTTTTGCTGATATGGACATGCTTAGGGAAGAGGCAGGATGTGCATGGTGCAGTCCATCAGGAGTATTCAATAAGCAGCAATGTAACCACAGGCTGACATACTTATACAGTTAAGCTTGTATTTTTGATGTAAATATCTACAATGCAATAAAAAAACTTGTCATTGCCAGCATTTCTAGGTTCAGGACAGGAAATGTAAAATGTTCTGGGCAAAAAGCATTAACCACTCCTTAAAATTCATCATTCACAGCAAAAAAGAAAAAACAAACCAAAATAAAAATGAATGGGGGAGGGGCGGAAAATAGATGAGTGAGAACGGAAAGAAATATCTGATAGATTTTGTCATGGTTTAATCACAGTCAGAAACCAAGTGCCACACAGCTGCTTGCTCATCCTCCCTCTCCCAGAAGGGGATGGTCAATAAAATCAGAAAGGAAGGAAAACTTGTGGGTTGAGAAAATAACAATTTACTAGGACAGCAAAAGATTAATAATAGGATAATAAAATATACAAACACACAGTTTCTTACCACCCAATGACCTGATAATCAATACAGCCCATCCCACACAGTGATCATGGAACAGAACGGAGAGCAATCTCAGAACAATTCCAAGAGAGCTGCCCACTGGCCAACCTCCACTTGTATACTGAGCATGATATTTATGGTATAGAATACTTCCTCTGGCCAGTTTGGGTCAACCATATTGACTACACCCTTCCCAGCTTCTTGCACCTGCACATTAGGGAAATCTGGAAAGCCGAAAATGTTCTTGATCTCTTTAGCAACAACAAATAACACCAGTGTATTGTGAACATTCTTCACATACCAAATCCGATACTAACTCCAAAACACAGCAGCTACTGGGAAGAAAATTAGCTTTATCCCAGCAAAACCAGATTTGAAACAGCAAATACATCAGTAGCAATAAAATACATAATATGGGCCTCGTGAATAGGCAGCAATGTATTGAGAAGCTAACCCTGGGCTTTCCCCTTTGCCTCTACTGACCTATAGCAAACAACAGGTTCTACAGCTGGGTCAGCAGTGTTGTGCCCGCAGTTTGTCAGTGATCTACAGTTTACAGCTCTTCCTCTCATGTACATATGTGTAGTCAGCCCGTCCTCAGCTGAATCCTGTATTGGCATGATAAAAGAGACAGCAGGGTGGATATGGGTGGAGGAGGGAAGATGAGAGCTAGGAAAAAAAGTCACAATTATTGATTATAATTGCATATGCTCAAAAAAATTATAATATAATAGTTGTAAAAGCTTTTTTCAATCTCTGCTTTCCCTTTGAGGTGGAAGGTACCCAAACAGATGTATAACCTGGGCAGGTTTCCAGATCCATCTTAAAAACTGATGTGGTGCTCTCTATGATAAGAATGGTCATTCTGCCCACAACAACACAACTACGAGCACTGAGTATGTGCTTTGGACACCTGCTGGTACTTGGTAAGTCATCTGGAGAACTCGACTTGACAGCTACCTCTTTGAATCAAAACAGATTATGTTCACTGACACCTTCAAAACCCTTAGCAAGGTATTTTATTTATTTAGCTATTTATGCATGGCTGGAGATATAGCTGATGTTTGTTCCCATTCCTTAAGTTGAGAATGAATTTGTCTGGTCTAGACACACACAGTGATGTTTCCAGATCATGTATCACTTGAAATATATTGTCATTAGTGCAATTCTCACCCAGGAACATGTTGATTAGTGTATTCAAGCTGTGTGCACAATAAACGATTTTCTCTTTCACTGAGTAATGGATGAGAACATTGGAAAGGTTTAGTTTAATCCCTAAACTTCCCTATTAGCTAACTTTGTTCGTCTTAGTTTCACATCTTCCCCTGCCAGCTACTACTATATCTAATTTGTCTCTCTCCATAGGCATATGCCAGGATTTAAGGTGGCAGGGATATCAAGTTAAGATGACATTCTCCAAATTACTGTGCAGCTGGATCAAAATTTCATTGCTCATGAACTGCACAGTTCATTAAATACTCTACTGTAATAATTCTATCTCAATGCAATCAGGTGGTAGATTCGGCTGAAAATCTTTTGCTAGGAGAGTCTTATGTTGGAATGCTGACTCTACAGTATCCGAACACTCTACAGCACAATGTTTATTCCATAAAAAGCTCTCATACAAATAAGACAAATTATTTCCTGATGTCTTACATTTCCACAAGCCCCTGACTGTGGAGCTAAGCAGCTTTGGCATTGAGCTGAATGAGCTCTCCAGTTACCAAGCTCCCATCTGGGCATATTCTGGGAAAGGACAAAAATTTCCTGCCAATTTCTTGTCTATAGACCAGAAATTCCAGTGGTGCAACTCAGGCGATAGTGACTCAGAAAAAAATAACAGAGACCTGAAGGATTAGTAACAGTTAACAGCAATAAAGATTGCCCAGCAGTATATAAACAGACATTCAGAGAAGTGAAAGGAACCAACAGTGTTTCTAGTAGTTAGTGAAAATAGTTAGCTCCATAAAGGAGAGAAGGAATATAAAATCTTGGCTATTCTCAGTCCATTAAGACTTTTGCTATTAACTTTAAGAATGACAAGGTTTGATTTATTTCTTCACAAGTGAAAAAAACTTAAAGGCATAGATCATCACATGCATCAATAGTGCATCTGCTAAGAAAGCAAGTCTCCAGATACACACATGTGGTAGGTTTTTACAGGATCTAAACCTTCATAAATGACTAATTTAATAAAGACCAGGGGAGGCGGAGAGATTCAACATGGTCCACTTCATGCAACAGCTTTAACTAGGATAGATATTTACTTACAGTAGCATCAGAGAACCTATTTTGGCAGGTTATCTTTTTCTTTCATAAAGTAGGGGTTTTTTTTATAGTAATTCTTTCGTGTTTCCTACCCTTCAAAAAGGTAAACAAGACAGGAGAACTATATCACTGCTGGAGGATTATCTAAATACTGTGTCATCCTAGGAAAACAGCTTGGTATTAGTTTCTCTGTTCTTCTTTTCCTTGAAATGTGAATGAAGTTGACTAGGGACAGTGAAGGGCTTTCATTTTCATACTGTACACGAGTGAGTTGCAAGCCACAAAACTTTGGCTCTACACATTCTAGTCAATGTGATGTACCTCCCTTACGTGTACTCAGGCAGGAAACATACGGCAGACAGAAATGCTTCCTCCAGTGCTAAAGAAAATGTTCTCATTCACATTTAGTGAATGTATCTAGATCCAAAACAACTTGTATGACAGAGCTCTAACTTGCTAACTTAAGTAACACTAAGTCTTGCAGATCTGCACGTGTGTTGTTGTCAGCTGGTTCCATAGGCACAGGGTGCCATCTGGCAGTGAAAACACATACAGGAAGCACATGAAGAAAAGAAAACTGGAAGAAAGAACATCAGTTAAATAAAAGAAATCAAGCTCCCAAAAGAGTAAGACTCTTATATTTAAAACATAACCAGAAGAGTGCATGCACAAACCTCATGCGCTAATGCTGAGATTGTCCACAGTCTTTATTATTAAAAAACTGAGTAAGGGACAACAGTAACTGTTAAACTTTAACAAAAGACCTCATACTTTAGTATTTCAAAAACAGTACTGACAAAACTCTTCTCTCTTTCCAGTCAGATTTGCATAATCTTTTAGACTTACACTTGCAGTTCTGCACTGCCAGCAGAAAGGGGAAGAGTTTACACTAGATCTTTTAGGTTACCAGAAAGTCAGAAGAAAAAAAAAAAAAACGACTTTGTAACATCCAACATGCTCCCAGTTGAATTAAGCTGCCAGTGTAGCATCAGCAGAAATGAGCATGAGATACAATAGAAACACAACCAGTAGGGAAACTGACTGGTAAGGCCTTCATACCAAATTCAGAAATATGCTTTTCAATATTGCAAATATACATCAGCAGTAGAAGGATGACAGGAGAAAACCTGGACCCACTGCTGAATGGTGCAGGAGTGCTGCTGTGAAAAGACATGGAAAAGGTCAACCTACTCAATGCCTGCTTTGCCTTGAACTTTACTGATGAGATTTGCCTTCAGGAAATCCAGGTCTCTAAGACCAGTGGAAAATTTTGCAGCAATGAATACTTACACACTGTAGGAGAAGCATGTTAGGGAAAATTTAAGCAAATTGGACATTCAGATGTCCATAGGACCTGACAGGGAGCAACCACGAGTGTTGAGGAGCTGGTCAATGTCACTGTGAGGCAACTCGATTATCGTTGGAAGGTGGTGGCAACTGGGAGATATTTCTGAGACTGGAAGACAGCATACGTCACTTATCTTCAGAAAGGGCATGAAAGAAGATCTGGGGAGCTACAGGCTAGTCAGCTTCACCTTGATCGCTGGGAAGGTGTTGGAGCAAATGATCCTGGAAGTTATTGTCAAACATAGGAAGGATAAGAAGGTAATTGAGACTAGTCAGCAAGACTTTATGAAGGAGAAATAATGATCAAGAAACCAAATAACCTTCTATGATTAGAGGACTGGCTTAGTGGATGAGATTAAGTGCAGTAGATGTTGTTTATCCCAACTTTAGTAAGGATTTTGACAATTCTTCCCACAACAACTTTATAGGCAAACTGATGAAGCACAGGCCAGGTAAGTGGCTAGTGAGATGTGCTGAAAAGTGGTTGAACTTCTGGGCTCAGAAGGTTGTGATCAGCATCACAAAGCCCAGCTTGAGGCCAGTCACCAGTGATGTACCCCAGGAGCTGATAATGAGACTAATAGTGTTCAATATCTTCTGCAATGACCTAGATGATGGGACAAACCACATCCTCTCTCAGTAAATCTGCAGATCACTCAAAACTGGGAGGACTGTCTGATACACCAGATCAGTGTTCTGGATATGCTGGAGAAATGAAAAGACAGAGGAACCTCATTAACTTTAATATGGGGAAATACAAAGTCATGTACCTGGGGAAGAATAACCTCAGATACCAGCACAGGCTGACAGCCAAGCAGCTGGAATGGAAAACAGCTTTGCAGAAAAGGACCCAGGGGTTCTGGTGGACAGCAAATTGAACATGAACAAGCAACGTACCAGTGCAGAAAAGAAGGCCAACAGTGCTCTGGGCTGCATTAGAGTATCACCAGCATGTCAAGGAAGGTGATACTTCCCCTCTACTCAGCACTAGTGAAGCTACTTTGTTCAGGTCTGGGCTCACAAGTACAAGAGTTGGACATACTGGACTGAATTCAGTGAAGAGCCATAAAATATTTAAGGTATCAGAGCATCTGAGAGAGTGAGGGAGCTGGGATTGTTTAACCTGGAGAAGAGAAGGCACACGAGGGATCTTATCAATGTGTGCAAATACCTCATAGCAGGTAGTAAAGAAGATGAAGCAAGACTCTCCTCTGTGGTGCCTTTGACAAGACAAGAGCCACTGGGTGTAAGTTGAGCCACTGGGTGTAAGTTGAAAAAACCCCAAGAAATATCATTTAAACATAAGAAAAATGTTGTTTTACCAAAAGTGTTATTGAACAGTGGAACAAATTGCTCAAAGAGATTGTGGAATCTTCATGTTGAAGACACTAAAAGCTCAACTGGACACAGCCCTGAGCAACCTAGCTTAGTTGACTCTACTTTGAGCATGTGAAGCAGACTAGACTACATTCAGAGTTCCTTCCAACCTGTGATTCTGTGGGCACTGAATCTGTGTAATAAAGCACACCTTTCTTTGAAGCAACCTGGATGAAAAATTCTTATCTGATCTACTCAGAAAGGCCCAAACTCCTTAAAAGCAGAGAAAGAAGTGGTAGGGTAAAAAATAGTGAATACTTCTGATGCTCTATTGGTAGCTTTAATCAGACTGAAATTTGAGTACATTAATTCCTTTTAGACACATTTTGAGCATTTAGCTACTACAGTAGTGAGAGCTCCAGAATTAAATGACATTTACCCTTACATAAACTCTTTGCAGCACAGGATTAAAATAGTTCAAATCCTAGCCCAGGAGGTTGTATAAGATATAAAGCTGTGAAGAGTAACATCTGATTTACAGCTAAATTAATGCAAGAAAGTTTATTCAAATAGCGTTTTAAAAGCTGTCAGAATAATGCAAGTGTTCCAATTCTAACTCACATGGGTCTATTAATTATTTCTGCAAGTAAAACATGCTCATGTAAAGTCTATCTAGTCTGAGACTTCTTCACCTAGATACAGAATAATGAGACAAGTTGCCTTAAAGAAGTCAGCTTATTCAGTCCCTTCCACGATCTTTTATGAAAAAAAGAATGAAAGTATTTTCTACCCTCTGTTTTTTTTGCAAATACTATTCCTATACTTCATGTTTTCATAAACTTCTTGCTATTTCATTGCTGTATACACCGTTGGAATAAAGAGTTGCCTAAAGCACAGAACTTGTTTCATACCACATTATCTTATTTACAGCTTAACATTTACCAAAAGAAGCATGGCCAGCAGGTCAAGGGAGGTGATTCTGCCCCTCTACTCCACTCTTATGAGATCCTACCTGGAGTACTGTGCCCAGCTCTGGAGCCCCCAACATAAGAAGGACACGGACCTGTTGGAGCGAGACCAGCCATGAAGATGATGAGAGGGCACCTCTCCTATGAGGACAGGTTGAGAGAGTTGAGGTTTTTCAGCCTGGAGAAGAGGAGGCTCCAGGGAGACCTTACAGGAGTCTTCCAGTACCTAAGAGGGGCTTATAAGAAAGATGGGGAGAAACTCTTTAGCAGGGCCTGTTGTGATAGGATGAGGGGTAATGGTTTCAAAATAGAGGGAAGTAGATTCAGACTTGATATATGGAATAAATTTTTTACAATGAAGGTGGTGAAGCACTAGAACAGGTTGCCCAGAGAGGTGGTGGATGCCCCACCCCTGGAAACATTCAAGGACAGGTTGGATGAGGGTCTGAGCAACCTGATCTAGTTGGGGATGTCCCTGCTCCTTGCAGGGAGGTTGGAGTAGAAGATCTTTAAGGGTCCCTTCCAATCCAAACTATTCTATAATTCTATGATTCTAAAAATTAGAAAAAAGAAATCCAGCTTTCCCAAGTAGCAACTTCTCCAAAAAAAAAGAAAAAAATACACAGGTTCAAATAATTCAAGCATGAGAAAATTTTGAAAATCAGCTATAAATTTATTTCCACATTATTTTTCCTTTACTTTATGACCAATAAGTACACTTTACATAATTCACTGAAAAGTCACCACATGACATAGGCATTGAAATTATGAACATATCACTGCCTATCAAATACTGACTTGAGTGCATAGTTGAGTTTAAACTCTGTAGCCATCTGCACCGATTTCATATAAGTTGATGAACGTGGATGAAGGAGATGGAATTATCAAGGGCAAGCTAGAAACCATAGATGGCAAGCAGAAGTGGATGCCTATACAGCCTTTCCACATACCCAGGCACACACTAGCAGCAAAGGAACAGTCCAGCAGTTTTCTCATCTGGTGGCCTGTGCTAGACAATTAAAAAAGGCTTGATTCCTCACTAGAGGGATCCCATTGGCACTTGCTGCAAAGGTAGATGGCATCTGTGGGCAGCCTAAACTTTGACTGCCATTACAGCTTAGAAGGCTGAGTCTCATGTGTCTCAAGATATCAAATGAAAGTGAATGCACTGCTGTGTGATACAGGCACCTCCATACTTGACAGATATAGCCATGCAGAAGAGCAGTGTTTAATTATTATTTACTGAATGAGTAATAATAACATACTTGTTGTTTAGTATCAGTGAAGATTGCTGAAGTGTCAGTTTTTAAAATATTGCTCAATAACATTCTTTCGATGTTTTTCTTTTGATAAGTCTGCTTAACAACCCATCGGTACATCTTCCAGAAGAAGCACACATCAGCATTTTAGAAAGATAAAACCAGGGATCTTAAAACCCTCAGTTCCTAACAATGAGAGAACATTAAATCAAATGAGCCTGAATTTGAAATAGTTTTGTGCTTCAGTGACTTCAAGTATGGCTCCTCAGCTCTAAAAATTAGGGCATTTTAATAGATATTTAGATATAGATTTAGAGGTTTAATTTTAGTCAATCAGTTTTCAGGACTGCAGAAATGCAATGACTTAGGAGAGACTGAAAGCATAGCAACACATTTGCAGACTTTTTCAGCTAATATAGTCTTTTAATGTTAATAATTTATATACAAGAGAATTTTTTTCAATTCTTGTAGTATTATGTATAACAGTTTTAAAGATGGTCTTAGATGAAGGTTAGCCTTTACAAGAAAGAACATTATGTGAGTAAGAAGCAACACGAAATTAATGTAAGAGATTAAGAGAAATACTACAAAAGAGAAATAATCTTTAGATCATCATTGTGAGAACATGAAGAGAAATGAGGTCAGACAAATACATGGAAATGATATTTTGCAAAAGGCTTAACGCAAATTTAGGAAGGTCAACAGTTACATGGTAAAAGATGCCCGACTAACGAAAACAAATCAAAGAGGACTGGAAAATAGTTCAGAAGAAGATATGAGGGAGACTTTTTAGTACAACAAGGACCCTCAAAAGCTACTATACGGAGATTTTCTTTCCTAGGATGGGAAGATGGTCCATGTTGCTAAGAGGTATTTATACGGTTAAGCTATGTAGCCCTTTGTCATCCTTACAAACAGCATTATGTCAGAAGCAGGCAAATGAGTTCTTCACCTTGTGTCTAATTCAAATAATTTGTTACTGCAGAGGTACTCACTTGGAACATGGCCTAGTAACCAGCTATATGTAAACTTTGCTATTCCAATACATAAGACATACTAAAGTAAAAAAACAGCAAGTCTCAATATATCATTGATTTCTGCTATTGTGGGAAGCAGCCTACAAGACTACCGTTACATGCTAGTGCTGGGAAAAGTGAAACATGGCAATCTCATAAACTATTATGAATCTAGAAGTCATTATGGCTAGAAAAACAACCTAAAGCTTCTACCCTTGAGAGACATGTTGGTACCATTTCACTCCTACCTGGAGTACTGCATCCAGTTCTGGAGCACCCAACATAAGAAGGACATGGACCAGCTGGAGAAGGTCCAGAGGAGGGCCACAAAGATGATCAGAAGGCTGGAGCACCTCTTCTATGAAGAAAGGCTGAGAGAGTTGGGGCTGTCCAGCCTGGAGAAGAGGAGGCTCTGGGGAGACCTGATAGCGGTCTTCCAGTACCTCAAGGGGGCCTACAGGAAAGACAGGGAGAGATTGTTCAGTAGGACCTGTTGTGACAAGACTAGGGATAACGGTTTCAAAATAGAGGGAGGTAGATTTAGATTGGATATTAGGAAAAATTTTTTTACAATGAGAGTTGTAGAACACTGGAACAGGTTGCCCAGAGAGGTTGTGGATGCCCCACCCCTGGAAACATTCAAGGCCAGGCTGGATGAGGCTCTGAGCAACCTGATCTACTCGAAGATGTCCCCGCTCCTTGCAGGAGAGTTGGACTAGATGACCTTTGAAGGTCCCTTCCAACCCTAACCATTCTATGATTCTAACATCAGAAAGCCTCATATCTGGCTAATAACTCCGAGCAGCTTCCTAATGTGGCTTTTCAAGTGGGCATTCTACTGTTACAGTTTCTCTCCAAAACTCTGAAGTACTGTACTGCCTTACCAATGGAGTTACAGATCTGACCATTTTTTCATACCTAAACTGGTCTTCACTATCCCTTTGGAGCACTCCTCTTCTGCATACGGTTGAAAGAAGCAAAGATAGTTGCTGGTAAGGGGACATGTCACCTAGGCAAGTGAACTTCAGAAGACAGAGCTTGTTGATCAACAATGCAAAGCATATACAGATGTCTTTTTCTCAGCTCTGTGTCTCTATGATGGTAACAGACAGCGGGGAACAAGACTGTAGGAAAATGCACACAGATTGAGATGTACTTCTTCCCTTAATACTAATGAGATTTTTCACAGCTTAAATCTCCGTGTCACACACTGAAAGTGGGCTTCCTAGTCACTCTGGATTGTTGTATTGGCTAGGGAGAGTTTTCTTATCTTCCAGGCAGGATTGGATCAACAGTACAGAGATCTAACCTATCATCCAGGATCCCTGAGTGAATCCCTTGTTGTCTGAAACTCATGGGTTTTTTTTCAGAGGTTTTAACAATTCATCAGCTATATCAGGTCCAAAAGTGAAGCAAGGCTTGGGAATATATATCTGCATGAAGCTTTGGTTCTAGAGGCAGCAACAGAACATTTATCACCTGCTTTTGTCAAAGATCCATGTAAGAAGTAATCCCTGAAGAAACAGGAAAAATATTCAGGTCTGAGGATGGCCCTGTTCAAGTTCATAACAATAAAATGAACTGATCTCTAAAGTTAAAATAAAGCCTCCGTTGTCTCTTCAAAGAAGAATATTAATAGGGTAAAGCAAAATAAATTTATTTTCCTTGTGGTTATCAAGTAAGTAAACATGGTCTGGCTAACATACAATAGTAGTCCAGAAATGCACCTGCTGTTTCGGAAGTTAAAAATAACTTTTTAGTTTGTGTGAATTACTCTGAATAGCAAAAGAAAGAAAATCCATCTTAAAAGAAAATAATACAAAAAGAAAAGAAAAAACTTTACCTGGCAGATATTTTAGGAAAATTCTTCACAGGGTGATTACAAAAGACAATCATTAGAAATGTTGGTGCTAAAAATATTAATGCAGAACATGAAATAATATCCCATCATTATTCAACTGTCAGGCAGTTGCCTGGAGAGAAGCTTAAGAAAATGTAGAACTAAATCCATTATTTTCAATGAACACATTACTTTCTTTAAAGAGTCTCAAAAACTTTGCTAAAGCCAACTCCATGCAGTTACAGACAAACTGATTTCTTAGTAATAATTGTACTATCATGCTTAACCCATAAGGACAGGTAGATCTAATGCAAAGTCTTGCCTTCATGCATGTATCATTCCATACTAAATCTGAAATGGAAGCGATTAGATGCACGTGCTATTCAAATAAATTAACTAAAGAAGTGAGCAGGGATGGTAAATCTACAGTTGGGTCGATTGTATTGTTGCACTATTATCATTGACATTTCATTAATGCATGAGATTTCAAAAAAAGTCATTGGAAATTAATTTAAGAGTCTTCATCCAAAATATTTATTTTTCTGGAACACGAGCTGAACAACTGCATTTCTCACTAAGTATTCTGATCTTGGCCCAGATTTCTCTTTCCTTTCATACGGAATATCTCAGTTATAATACTTTGCAAGTACAGATATTAGTCAGTCACCAGTCATGAACAACATGGACCTCAACGTCCACTGTATGAGCAAATATGATAAAAATGGTCCTAAAAGCAAGATTGAGAGTCAACTGTAAGATCTGTTGATCAAGCCACAACGATTTAAACATAGTTGTATAAATTTGTTTGCCTAAATTTACCATTCTGAACCACTACCATCATGCTTATAATGTCATCACATAGAAATGTTTCCCAAAATGTAGAATCAACATAGGTTTTTTTTGTAAAAAAAAAAAGACGTAAGACTGCAGTGTGTTTGTCAGCTTAGAGAGAAAAGCTTTTGCAGTCTTCATTTGCATCTTATTTTACTGTCAGTTGTTCTTTCCGTAAGAAGTGTTATCTCTTACAAGAATTTTGAAGCTGTTACTTCTAGAAATACCTCATCCACTGACAGGCAGAACTGGCAGTACTCCAAACAGCTACATGATAGTACTAGGGTGGAAATCTATAGCCAGCAACAGATTGCACAAACAGAAAAAGACTTGGACAGGCACTCAAAGTTATCACTTACAGGCACCTGTGAAGAAGACAAGAAACTCTGAAAAAGAAAAAAGTTACTTCTGGTCTGATATGAAAACCACTTTAATACTGACAAATCCAAAAAGTCTCCAAGCAGAAGCAGGGGAAAGGACAGAGATCTCCTAAAAAAAAGAACGTTATCTTCACTGTAAAACCAAGAAATAAGAGAACTCGTCAATCAAAAAACACCCCACAGAAATATCCTGATCTAGATTTTGTCTAATTATTCTCTTATTAGTTACACAATGAGCCATGATAAGCATAAGACAGGATTTTTATGCTGAGGATACTTTGAAGGCAGGGAAGGATTTCAAGACTAAGCAAGCCCTGGTCCCAGCTAGGTCATCAAATATACCAAAGTCAGTTTCTGTCATATTATTAAGTGGTATGGCCAGACTTGGCATCAACATTTTGCACAGTTGTGGACTTCTCACAACAGATTTTCCCAGAAGCACTGATGCTTTCACTGGAATGTAGAATGTTTCTTATTTGTGTCAATGAGGGCTTCCTATTGGAGCTTAATTTTCCCAAATTACATATTTCCAAGAGGGCGACTAAGACACCAATCAGGTGTAAGATAATGTGCTCAAAGGCAAAAATTTATTATTGTTACTTACATTTTACAGTAACTAAAAGTCAGGATACCTACACAAAAAAAAAAAAAAAGTTTGGTGGAAAAATAGGAAAGTTATCTCCATCTCTCATGTTTCTATAATAACAGATGGATTATGTATCCCTTCCATCCTGGACAGCTTATCTCATTTTACTCTTTCACTATCATGACCTTGAAAGGCTTCACATACCAAATAAAGGACACCACATATTGCTATTGTTACTGGTCAAAAGATAGTTTTAAATAAAAATATTAAACCATTTAAATGGAATTAAACCATTTAATTATTAAACCATTAAACCAATTATTAAACCATTAAACCATTTAATATGGAATTTGTGTGATTTTTCTAAGCTTTCACTATTTTCACAATTTTCCCGTTTTTCCTGTTTCTTTTTCCGTTCGTTACCCTCAAGTTTTGATAACTGGTAATAATCCTTTTCATCAACCTCTCCTTCTCCCACTTTTTCTCAGTTCTTATGCTAGTTGCTTAGGTTTTCACCTTCACCCTCCATCAACGCTCACTCCTTTCCAAACTTTTTGTCATGGCCACTTAATTTCCCAGTTTGTATTACCACTTTCACAACGGCATCTTATTTTCTTCTGCGCACTCATTTTACCCTTCTTAATCTGTTCCATCCTTGTCAGTAGTTCTCCTCCTTCCTATATATTCAGTAATTGATTTCAAAATTGTTGAGCCTCAGGAGGAGTTCTCTCCTTACAGAACAGGCAGCACTGAGGAAGCAGAGAAGCTGAAGGGAAACGGTGACTGCTGAAGCTACTGTCAGAGCCCAGCATTAAAAAATCACATATTTTCAGCCCTGATTACCTTGAACACTAAAACTACAGTTTTCCTGCCTTTCTCCTTAATTTCTTTCACATTTTCCACTTTCATCTTCTCTCTCCGTATTGTCAAAGAACAATAATCCAACCTCTCTTACCTGGAAACTGAGAGGTAAATACACAAAGCTATTTGTGTTATTTCTTCTCACCTGGAAGCATGCAGGACTGGAAAGCCCTAAGCTATATACTCTGACTGAGAATTGTATTTCCTTCATTGCCATTATCCTGGAAATTCCTTCTTCAAAAGCCAGGCCACTGTTCATCCCAGCCCTTACTTTGAGATTATGGAGTTTTAGCTTTGAAATTGCATTGGTTAGAGTTCATAGATACTTAGCAACGTGTCAAGGCTAACGTTTAGTTTTCAAATAACCACTTAATAAATGTCAGTGTTCAGTTCTTGAGCGACATTGCTCCATTTCAGTCTTAATAATCTAATCTACCTCAGTTAAAGAAATCGCTGAAGGACAGTATCTGTCAATACCATACACTTCTCTCAGATTTTATGGTGATATAAAATGATCAAAACGGAAAAGTGGCAGATTGCACTAATAAAAAAAATTTAACTACTTTATTTTCCTTTATTTTACATACTACTCTAAATCTGAAATAAACAATTCAGAAGTTGCAGTAATTTGAGTAAAATTGACATGAAAAACAAACTAGGGATACAAACTAGGGATAATCCACTGATTGTTGCATTTTGCCCACAGATATTTTATAACTGTACCAGGAATATATCTCTAAGCCTAATTTCAGAGGAAATGTGAACATTTCTTCCTTTGTACAATGTTTATATTATGGTAGT
>JAAGAY010132907.1:0-22666 GCA_011801015.1 Ardeotis arabs | reverse complement strand
CATCGCCAGAGTGCCCTGCCACACGCTCTTGTGTTTCTAAGCTCAGCCTTGGCCCACATTCCTTTCAAAGTCACTTTCAAAAGTTGCTTTAAAAAATGGGAATTATGCTCATGCATTGCTTAGTATTTCTAAAGTTCCCATGCTAAGGAGTCTCGCGTACAAGCTAACTTCAACTTGGCTGTCTCGCTTCCTACAAAACGGTAGAAGGTAGTCTACCTATATGAAACCATGATACTAAAAGTTTCAGTACTGTAATTCCTTCTACTAGAAGGGCAATTTGCTAATGCTCTGACTAGAGACATGATTTGTTTCTGCATTTTCTTTACATTTTTCTTTAAAGAAATGTCAGAATACTTCCCTGGCATTAATCCTCAAAATAGCTGTTTGTCTCTGAAAAATCAAGATATCTCCTCCCTTTTGTCCCAAATTGTGCCAGCCAAGAACATACAAATATATTCACCCAATGTAAAAGGTGGGACTATATATTAACAGATAAGACAAACCTGCTTCCAGGAAATCAGATCCTTTCTTTGCTTTTGCACTGGTTACAGAAAAGGAAATGAAGCCAAAATTTGCAATTCAACAAGGTTACTTCAGTGTCAGTAAAATACCTTTCATCAATGCTTTACGGGCGTTGTACTTGGATATCTTCATTTGCATGCATTTACCTCGTGTGGCAACGCACACTTTCCTTCGTCTGTGTACATCTTTTTTAATATCCATTGAAAATTTGGCTCAGAATCAGCTGTTTAGTAGTTTAGGTTCATTCACTCACACAAGTAATCCGTGGAAGAACAAGCATTTTAAATGTTCGTCAGAGAAATAAATAGCTACTTTATGTGTGTTTTAGGTATTTTAGGTACTCACATAAAGAAAAATAAATACCATTTATGATAACTGGTTATATACTTGTAATAACCCATTTCTGAAATCCTGAAATCTCACGGCCTGGCACCAGTGTCTCAATGCTATGTGCAGGAATGGAGCTCTACGCTTTTTAACAGCGTTTGAACTCTCTCAGAGCCCTTGGTGTTTTCTGTGCTTTCAAAGCTGCCCAAATCCTGCCAGAACAGCGGTTTGCATGCACAGTCAGACCTGGGGCTGGAAAAAGGGGCCTAAAATACAAATATTTCCAGCAAACAGTGCCAGGAGGGAAGGGGCAGACAGTTGCAACCTCTGCTTGGTTCTGCTCTTTACTTCTGCACTCGGGCTGTCACTGCTCCTCTTCTCCTCGCCAGCAGCCCTGGAAGACAAGGAAAGTGCTCTCTTGTCCATCCGCAGCATCTTAGCCCCGGGCAGGGTGGATGGCAGGCAGGCTCCTTCCCGAGCTGTTCATCTGCTTGAAAAGGGGACCCAGAAGAGGCAGCAAGCAGCATCCCCTCTGGCTGGGGGGCTGGGGTTCTACCCCCTAGGTGGGAAGGAAACGACAAGTGCAGATGGGAGGTTGACCTATGGAGCTGGCTAGACTTGGCCTGTTACAAACATCTACATCTTTACGCACTGCAGTGGTGATATGAGGCCTCCATATTGCATGTAAAAATAAGCAATAGCAACTGTGGATATTTATTGCCTTATTTTGGGAATCTTATCTCTCAAGTAGCAGCAAACAGAGCCATCTGAGTACAGTTGGCAGCTGCAATGCACATGAAATCAGAGGTGTTTGGTAGACAAGCTCCCTCTAATGTCAACAGCAGAACAGGACTTTTTGGAGAGGGATGGGACTGAGGTGCTCATGAGGAGTGGCTGGCTGGCCCATGATGAGCAGCAGCTACCTAGCTGAGTGCTCTGATGGGTGTTCCCAGTGCTGACAGGTGACAGCCAGAGCTGTGAGGCTTCCTCCACATCCTTCGTGCATGGCGTAGGTATGAGGACAGGCCATCTTATCTTGCCCCCACGGGGAGAGTCAAGTTTGGAGAGGCTTTGGCTCTCAGCTAGACATCACACAGTGTCTAAATAGGCTCTCTTGCACTTAGGAAACCAGACAGTCTATTTCCATACATCAATCCTTTCATCCCATTAGTGGCCATTCACATCTCCACCTACATCAATCTGTGGGGAGAGAGCAGTTCTCTTTCCTGAGGTGCCTGGTTGTAGTTTGGGATACTCAGGCAACATAACATTAGGAACTCCACGTTGTCACAAACTGCCATAGCCAAAACAGAAACAGCAAAGCCCCATCCCCATGGACATCCTAGAGCTTCCCATAGGTCTTACGGGGATCCTGAAGTCTGTGACCACGTTCTTTGTCCAGAGTCAGTGTCAAACTTTATGTCTCTGTAGAATGGAAGATTGTAGAGAAAGACATGTTGGAAAATCTACCTTGATGGGATTTGTCGCCAGGACAGTCAGCGCAATGGAAATTTAGAGCTAGATTAGAGAAAATCTCTTCGTGGTCAAGTAGTATTGCATAGGTCAGTTATCAATAACATAACCAGTTGTTGTATTGTATAAAGCAGAAACTAGATTGCCCTAAAACAGCCCTACCTCTGCCCATATACAGAGGTATACACTCCCAGCTGTTAGTTTATAATAAAGTCCTTCAGGAGAACATTTGCCTGTGAATACTTAAAGAAGGCTTCTGCTTTCTGCGGTGGATGGAAATTCATACTTTTATTCACACTTTTTTCTTAATGACCTTCTGCCATAAGAGCAATTTGCTTAGTCCACTCCAGGTGATTTTGCATGATTTGCAAATCTAATTTTTATCTCCACGTCTCACATTTGAAAATCTTTTGCCACCATATTAATTTAACATTTTTATCTTTTACCCACCAAGACAGCTCATCGTGACCTTTAAATTCACTTACAAAGGATAACTCGTTGGTTAATCTGGACCAATTGGCCTCAGTTACACACTTGGTGACAAACCATTATTTCTACCGCAGTTCTTTAATTGGCCAGAATGCTCTTTTTTATCAGATATATTAGTTGTCAGAAGTGCCTGCTAGCCTTTGCGTACTTCCTGGATAGTGTCCAGGTCATTAAAGCAACATCTTCTGTTCAAGTCTGGAATATTTATCCTGTGCCAAAATCCTAATTTTCTCCCTGCTTTTAATTAATTAAAGCCTGAAGAATGCTGGATGGGTCATTCTACAGGCGAGCCTTTTGAAATGGAAAAACTGATACGAAATCTTTCACGCTTCTTTTTCTTTTACTCATTCAGCAGTTTTGCTTCACAAATCACAATTTTATACTATTTTAATTTCATCTGGTTGAAGTATTTTACTTTTATTTCTGCTGAATTCTTTTACACTACAATAAGACAGGCACAGTTTCATGGACAGGGAGGAATAGCAGGAGCTGAAGGGGCTGCAGTCCCCAGCATATGATGGGGGAGCAGCTATACCTCTCTGTAGTCATCCTCCCATTTCTCCAGGGATACAGTCTCATCAGGACTGCATCCTCTGAGGATCAGAACCAACTTCTGAGAAAAAAATAACACCCCACAACTATGACCAGAGTTCCCGCAAACCTCTACAGTCCTGCATGCAGGCAACAGCCAGGCAGCTGAATCCCACCACATTTGCTGTGGTGGAAAAACTGATACACCTCTTCAGGGTCCTTGGGCAATACTTGTACAACTAACGTGCATGAACCACATCCCTTTCTGTATTTAATGTCTAACAGAGATGCTGGTAACATTAACAGTCCTTCATCCTTTGCACTCACAGAGCAGTAACATCAAGATCTTGACTGCCTTGGTGCTGTAAATATTATATTCACCAGCCAAGAAGACCTGGTTAAAATAGAATTTTACAATGAAACTGTATTTATTATTTTATGCCACTACACTGTTTATTGTCATTTATACTCTGTATTCTCTCTCAGTGACTCACAACAGAATCAAAAGGAATTTCATGAAAAGATATGTGGTAAGTGTGGTGATTTCTTTGTATCTATGCAGTAAAATATTGTTCATTAAAGACATATCTTGTAATATCTCTTGATATCTCCTTTATACCAGTCTTCAACATAAAATTCCAAAGTCATCCTATATAAGAATGGATTGACAGTCTTCAAAATATTGTAAGTTTATTCCAGTTTTGTCAGTGTTATGTGAATGTGAATGTGAAAACAGACCTATCTCAGTGAAAATATGCTTTTCATGAAGCTGCAAGAAAATAATTCTTGCAGCTTCATATTCTTTCAAGTTTAATATTAACACTCTGTGAAATGTAAGACTAATGTCTAAAGGTATGGCAAATTGAGATGTTATTTGAATGGCAAACAATGAAAAATTAATGTAATACTTCTATTCTTGCTTCATGTTTTTGGCTTATGAAGCAAAATCAACGTATTTTAAAAGTAACTTTTTTTTTTTTCCTGGATCCGTACTTCCCATGCATGTTCCTTGCCATATTTTATTTATTTCCTATTTAGATTTGGATGATCTTTGAATAGTTGAAGAACATTTCTGGGAGAGCAATGTTCCTGCTTTGCTGAGATCAGGGATCAAACTTCCCTATTGTCTGGATTTTACCCACAAAAAAACCCTGTTTTGCAGGCAAAACAACAACCCCTACATAAAGTCACAGGAGGGGCATAACCTGAATGAGGCATAAGGGCTCTACTGGACGTGCTTCCTATAGAAACCTGCAGTGTCACCTACCAGCAAGCACTTCAATCTCCAATATACAGTGTGTTTAAATGCTGTGTAAATATAGCTTTCACACTTCCATTTATCTTTGTCTCGCTTCTGCCGCCGTGCTGCCAAACAATGGTGGAAGCCGCAGCGGGGCTGAGCATGCAGGCTGGTACAGGAGCACATCTGCCAGCGGGCTGATTGAAACGTTCAGGAGGTGAACATCAGCCTTGCCAATGAAAAGCAAGTCCTGCGGTTCATGGAGCCTGTCCCAGCCAGGCTGTGATAGGCTGCTCAGATTTTTAAGCCTACTGTATTTTTCGCTAGCTGAGTCTCATGTTTGCAAAGGGTCAGAAGATGCAGTTGCATAGATCACATTCAGGATGAGGTCCTTTACGTGCATTTATTCTTAAGAAACAATTTTGCAGTAGCTCAAAAGAAACTGTAGCCTGGTCATGTTTTTTTTTTTATTCTCCCACATGTTATTGTAAATACAAGTCTCTCAGAATTGCCTTTCATTTTGGCATCTAAAGCTGGTGCAGATATTTTTTCTGAGGACATGGATTTTAGGTCTGTTACATTTTCTTCTTTTGTTAACGGATAAACAGTCGACTTGTTGCACAACCATTGAACAAGAATATCACAAAGGTAGGAAAATCAAACTCTAAAAAATAGGTTATGCAACAGCTGAGATTGTCTGAAAAACCCTAAGTTTGAACTCCTCATAGTTATCTGCATTAGGGATTACTTACATGGCTGTATTTTTTGCCACAAAACTGATGCTACAATCAGCCAGAAGATTTTGAACCAAGCCTGTGTCCAAAACAAAAAAGGCCAGTCTCTGAATGACCCTTCCACTGTAGCAGTGGTAGGTAATGGTAAGGCAGTGGATCTCCAGAAGAGAAGAGATAGTTTCCAGGCTATGGTAGTCTCTGCAGTCCTCTTTGATACCAATAGTGTTGCAAAAATTAAGCTTATGTTTGGAACATGAAGATACAGCCACGAGGTGCATCTTGCAAGCCTTGAGGAAAACAGAAAATTTGCCTTTGGACCAGAATGTGAACAGGATTTAGAAAATACAACAACATATAGAAAATAAAGGATGCCAAACAAGGGAGAAGAAATTAAACTGTACGTACTTGCTGAGATAGGTGGTCCTCTTCACCCCATTTTTATGTGCATTGGGTGGGCAAGGGAAAATTAAGCTTGGGCTATTGCCTAAGTTTTTAATTTATAACTTAATGCTCCTTCATATATTCTCTTTGGAAGTAAAATACATACAACATGAACACTCTAGCTCAGTGGTACCCAAAATCCAAATAGAGAATGAATAAAAAAGAAAATTAAGAAGTCACAAGAAAATCCCCATATCAACATGCTTAATAATTCAGTTTAAAAAACCCAAACTCATATATTAGAGGGCATGTATTAATTGTAGCTTTTAAAAAAACTATGTATGAGTATATTCAGAATAACTGCAAAAAACAAATCTTGCATAGAAAAGTCATACATCCTGCCAAATTTGCAGTCACTACTCCAGAGCATTTGCTTGAGACAGTTCCTCAAATAAATGATTTTTTTTTTAACAGAGGAAAACAGTCATTCTAGTAACCTATCCTCAGAATTAGCTGAGTCATTTTTAATTGGATTCTTTCAGCTCAGCCATTCTGAAGTAAGCCACGGAATGAAAAATTTCTACTCACACACTTACAGTTCGTCAACTGAAAACAGAATCTGTCTGTACAGAGGATCAACGTACCCTGAGCGCAGCTGGGGCTTACACCATTACATTTCTGCAGGTGGTGAGTCCTTAGATTGGACCCACGCGGCTATTGGGATGCCACCTCATTCAGCCGTCGTCTCCAACAGGACTTCCAGAAGCTGAGGAACACTGCTTTCAATGATGGCACCTTTGCTTTCCGAGGAGCTGATGCAGTGCTGCTTCCCTGGAACAAGAAGGGTGGAGGACTGTGGCTCAAAGTGTCCATTTTAGTCGAAGATATCCCTGCTCTTTGCAGGGGGGTTGGACTAGATGACCTTTGAAGGTCCCTTCCAACCCAAACCATTCTATGATTCTATGCTTTTAGCACCAAATTTGGAATTCATGTTTTGGCTCACACCTAGTTATTCATTATTCCACTACACAAGCTGATCAGAAATTGAATTGAGGAAACCCTCGTAGGTAATTATAAATTATCTTCTAAATTATCTTATTGCAAAGAAGGGGAATAAATCTCCTTCAGTGAAAGCAAGATAAAACCAGGGTTAATTTTATGCCAGCTGGGTCCACAATAGTTTACTCTTCTGCTTGTCAGCTGAACTGCTAAGTTATTTGTGATGTATTAGCACTGCAGCCTCTCAGGATATGGATGTGCAATGTGCTGGTATTCCAGCACCACGTTTGATATAAAAGTCTGGATAAAACCAGCACTAGAGGTAGGACTGACAGCAATGATTGTCAGTGCCAAGTTTGGTGTCTACAGTCTCCTCAACATTGTTAGCTGTTGGGCTCTTGGCTCATTTGCCTGCTTTTTAAACATGCTCGGCCTGTGAACTCTTTCAGATATCAAATTGCAGCCAATGATCTGCCACTTGGAGCTGGAAACATTTGGTGGGATTTTACAGAGACCTGACGTAAGTAAAGTACCATGGAAATCAGGTGCAAATCGCAGTCTTTGCCAGGAAAACAGCTTTAAAAACTAGGGTCAGCTTCCGGGGGGATGTAATCTGGGGACAATCTTTGTCCAGTTCTCTGTTTGTCATTTCTGATCTGTATTAATATTCATCCTAACCCAGCCCCAGTGGGAAATTACTATGCGTTTGCTCTAAATTGGTCAAAACTCCTGAACCAGCCATATGGTTTGAATCCCTGTTTGTCTGGTAGCGCGGAGTCTATCTTTCGCAGCCCTGATCCACATACAAAACTGTCTGCTTTCACTGCTTCCTCGCAGTGTTGTAAATATAACTGAACTTGTGAAAGAAACAAGGTGTTAATTGATGGTGTACATATTCGCCCTCATAAACGTCTGCTCCTAAATCCTTCTCCCAGTTTCTAAGGAAACCCTTATTCCTTAAAACAGACAGGATTCTCGCTCACAATGCAGTTTAAATTCTTAATCATCTAAAGCACTTTTCACTGTGAGGGGAAAGGTGTAGATACAGCCCATCTGTATATGCAACAGTTACTTTGAACTGGGAGGAAGGGAAGATTTTTGTCGGCACTGACTGTAGGAAACCATAGATTCGCACATTGTGGGAAATGTGATGCTGTATTTTCAACTCCAGCTCCTGACTTTCTTAATTAAGACTGTGCTAGACATGCCAGAAGAAGAGGTCTGTGTGTCTGATCATGTGCAGGCAGTTAAAAACGATTGCCTGTGGTTGCTTCACTCGTTGTACTGGTTCATTTTATAAGGCTATACCAATATAGGTCAGCATCACATAAAGAAGAGACCGTCGCCAAAAACCATGGTGCCTTCCCTTCAGTCAGGGCTCCTGTTGCTTTGCTTCCACACTGCATCCCACAAGCCAGGCTGAAGCAGAGTTATCAAACCCAAGGGGCCACAGCTGGGGCCAGCTGCCTGTTCATGTATCCCTGTTTTTTTTCCCCAGCCCAAATCACACTAATTTAAATTAACTCCCTAGGCTAATGGTCTCACAAGAGCAATTGCTGCGTTGGTCAAAACAAGATTAAGGTTTCTAAATAGGAGCGTGTGTCTATTATGCTATACTGGATTTGCATTTAAAAGGTACATGGGAACCCCTGTAACTGAGAGAACGCAACCACTGTGGCAAAAGCTACATCAAAAAGAAGCAGCCCAGATCTGGACAGATCTGGTGGGATACCTGAGCTGAGGAGTACGTGAGTCATCTGCCTGCTGACTTACTCTCTGCAGTGCAGCTATGTGCTGCTCTCCAAACACTGGATGCCCTTCCAGCTGCTTCAATATGTGCTGATCCCTTCCCTTAATAGGGGCGAAGGGAGGGATGCTTGCAAAAGCGACTGAGGGCTTTTGCTGCCCAAAGTGACCATTCCTGTCACATCAATCCTTCTCCTCACAAAACTGCATGACATAGTTTAAGAATCATCTCTTTTTTCTTGCAAGTAAAGCTTCAGAAAAAGAATATGAAGAACTGAGATTTTGTATCTCCAGACCATTACTGAAAAAGGAGACTTGTGGAGCCAAATCCTTGGCTCTGCTAATGCCCTTAACCTTCCCAAGGCTGTACAAGGGTGAGCAGTGCCCGCTGGCCCTCAGACTCTGCAGTTTCAAGGTGTCAAATTAGATGCCTTGTATTTTTGAGGCAGAGAATCCAACTGGCATTGCTTTTATTATTCCCATACACTGCTACTCCTTCCCAATTCATTTTTAGATTAAAAAGGAAATAGCATCTTATTTTTGCCGAGATTATATTTTTCCCTGGAGAAAAAGGGGAATTGTCGGGACTGTATCATAATGTCTGAGTCACTGCCAAGAAGGTTGCAAAACCATATGGATAAACCTGCCCGATTGCAGGTGGACAACTTCTTGTTGTTGTTATCAAATAACTCTCCATCAGTCCTGTCTTTCAGCCTCCCCACTCAACAACTGCCTTGGTAGGAATTACTGAACACATTTTCACTGCCATAAAAATTGGCCAGAGCTATATTTCTGGATTCCAAGAAAGCTTTTGACAGCCAACCATGATACTTTATGTAATAAGTTGTCAGCATACTGTGTATCACCTAACACTGTCACTTGGCTTAGGTCAAAGCTGTCAAATTGCCAACAAAATATTGTTACTAGAAGCACTAAATCTTCTTTTCAGCCTAGTCCTGTTGGTGTCCATCAGACATAGTCCTTGGTCTGTTATTGTTTATGCTGTGTATAAATGACCTACCACATGAATATGCATGAAAAACAAAGCTTACATATATAGAGACAACATTGCCAGCAGATGCTGCAGTCAGGTTTCAAAAAGATCTGTGAACTGGTAGGGGAGGACCACTTACGGTCTGCTTGTGGTTTTAAAAGTACACGTACCAAACGTTTCAGATCAGAGTGCAGACTTTGAGCTTCTCCATTACACTTGCAGGTTACATTTACATTCTATGTTAAATTAACATAGTTAGCTATAGATTTGACTCTGTCTACAAAAGCCCCAGCTGAATTGTGAAAAACTCATGAAGCCCAGAGGTGAGAGGCCAACAGCGAGAGGTGAGAGAGACACCTGAGAGAGGGATTTGGGAGCTGCCCTGTCTGGGATGCAGCTGTGAACTGCCCTGATGCTGCTGATCTCCTAGGACTTCTCTTTTCCTTCCTTCTGGGCTGCAGTGTAACTTTCACTCAGCTGACTCTAGAGGTGGGGAAAGGAGGGAAGGAGGAGGGAGAGCCCATCATCAGGACAAGATCTCAGTTGAGGGAGTGAGACCACAAAGCCTCAGCTGTGGATGTGATGCTCGCTGTGCAAGGCTGGCTTTGGAAAACAGAAACAACTTGTCTCCATCGCATAAAAAGAAGACTTAAAGGGGCCAAAGCAGTGCATTGTCTTCTCTTTTCTCAAATACCTCTAATCAGCCTTTTAAAAACACAGCCTTCCACACAAACAAGTAGTCTCAGAAGCACGGAGGTGTGCACATGTCTGTCATAGCCAGTACACCCTGCAAAGAGTGCAAAACAACATTGCGCTGTCTTGCCGTCAGTTTGACAGCAAGTACAAGGAGGTGAGTACCAGCGGCAGTGTGATTTCTTCTCGACCCCTGAAACATCTGGCCATCTGCTTCTAATTTCATGTGCATTGGTACTGAAACTTCACATCAATAAAACTCCTTTACCATTAGTTGGAGTGATTCTCCTTTCAACTGGAATGAGCAAGAACTGAGTCAAGCTCCTGGAGAAAGTACAACAGTGAGAAATTCTTGCATATCATAATGATAGATACAGGAAGAGAAGAGAGCAAGCAAACCAGAAATTCAGGCCAGGAGTTTCGAAAGCAGCCAAAGAGTTGAGGCTCCTCAGTTTCTAGATGCCTGGCCTAAGGCTCTCTAAATTATCTTAGTACATAATGTTGAGTATTAACAGTGTCTGAAAATTAAGTTAATTTCATACAATCATAGCATAGTTTGGGTGGGAAGGGACCTTTAAAGGTCATCTAGTCCAACCTCCCTGCAAGGAGCAGGGACATCTCCAAATAGATCAGGTTGCTCAGAGCCCTGTCCAACCTGGCCTTGAACGTTTCCAGGGATGGGGCATCCACCACCTCTCTGGGCAACCTGTGCCAGTGTTCCACCACTTTCACTGTAGAAAATTTCTTCCCTATATCTGGTCTAAATCTACCTCCTTCTATTTTAAAACCATTACCCTTTGTCCTATCACATCAGGCCCTACTAAAAAGTTTCTCCCCGTCTTTCTTATTACCCCTCTTTAAGTACTGGAAGGCTGCTGTAAGGTCTCCCCGGAGCCTCCTCTTCTCCAGGCTGAACAGCCCCAACTCTCTCAGCCTGTCCTCATAGGAGAGGTGCTCCAGCCCTCTCATCATCTTTGTGGCCCTCCTCTGAACTCGCTCCAACAGGTCCGTGTCTTTCTTATGTTGGGGGCTCCAGAGGTGGACGTAGTACTCCAGGTGGGGTCTCACGAGAGCAGAGTAGAGAGGGAGAATCACCACACAGGATACAGTTGGCTTTCTTGGCTGCAAGTGCACATTGCTGGCGCATTTCTTGTCCACCAGTACCCTCCAGTCCTTCTTCTCAGGGCTGCTCTCCATCCATTCTCTGCCCAGCCTGTGTTTGTGCCTGGGATTGCCATGACCCATGTGCAGGACCTTGCACTTGGCCTTGTTGAACTTCCTGAGATTTGCATGGGCCCACCTCTCCAGCCTGTCAAGGTCCCTCTGGATGGCATCCCTTCCTTCCAGTGTGTTGACTGCACCACACAGCTTGATGTCACCAGTGAACATGCTGAGTTTAAGACATCAAAATTAAATACTGAAAGAGTGATCTAACTTAAAAAAAAAAAAAGCTCAGATATTTTTGCAAATGTGATGAGAGGGCTCAGTGCACCACCTCACACCAGTTTACACACTCTTGCAGAAGTATCCTCCATGAGAGATGTTTACATTCCTAATCACAGCAGCTGTATCTCTACTGCTGGATTAAATGGGTCCAGGAGCTGTTCTGTGGCTCTGCGGCTCAGAAAGGCGCTGGCTTACCAGCTGCATGGCATTTGACTCCAGCTCTACCCCGAGCCCTGTGGGATGCTCCTACAGGCCTAGATATGAATGTGGAATTCTGGCTTTGTCATTGCTGTGTTTGGCGCTGAATCACCAGGATCTGCAGCCCATGATGGCAATGTTTTCCCAGCAGGAACCCCAGGCTCTGTGCTGCGACTGCATGGGGAGAGGTGTTGGAGAGAGCATCCTGGAAGCCCACAGGACACAGGGAGCCAAACCTGGTGCGACCTCGCTGACAGCGCCAGCCAAGCGCACGGCCAGCCGCGTCCTGGCACTCTCGAGGGAGAGGAGCCAGCACGTATCAAGACCACGCCGAGGTGTGAGCTAACAGCTAATAGCTAAGTAGCCTGCATGGCCAGCAGTCAAGCTTGCTCCCTCGCACTGCTTTATTTAGCAGCACAGATACAGCCTTTGACAACTTGATTTTTGCTTTGAGAGCGAGCGCAAGGCCCATGGAAACATCCGCAGAGTGTAACGTGTGACTGCAGCTCCAGCATCGCTCTGCCAGTGCAATCCAGGCGTGACGTGGCCTGCAGTCCCCTCCGCCGCTGCCCGCGGCTTCCTGGGAGCCCTACCTGACACTCCCAGTAATTTGTGCCTAATCCCAGGGTTGCTTGAGAGATGAACAAAAGTATGAAATAATCTTATTTGGCAGCTTTATATATGACTGGGAGGAAAAAAAAGCCCAAACTTGAGTCCATTTTTTCCCTTTAATATAAAACAACTGTTAGGACCATTTATAGATCTATACATTTCAGTTTTTATTGCTTTGTTTAATGATTTGATTTAAATGGCAGCAAAGGTTCTACCAGCTCCACAATATTGATTATGTGGTCAATAACTGGATACAATTATTATACCAAAACGCATTCTTACATTAATGCTGATGTAAAGGCATTTCAAAATATGAAGCCACAGTGGATGTGTTGTGACTCAGAGCAGAGAATCAAAGTCACAGCATGGGATGGCAATAAAGAACACAGTAATGAGGAGAAAAGTCTAAGAGAGAAAAAAAGGCAGCACTTGACAGAATCTCTGAGAGTTAGAAAACAAGCAGTTCTGAGAGCCGCATCATTAACGAAGCCTAGTTTACTCTGAAACTGTGTCCTATATTCCTACTCCCCTCTTCCTCCCCACAAAGCATCCCAAATCCTTACTGTTTTCCCTATGGCCTTGATACCCTCCCACAGCATCCTCCCTTCATCCTGTCATCCCCCACCTCCCCCAGCACTGTCATCTCTCCGCCATCCCCCATACCAGCCCAGCGGCAGCACACGCTGTGGCCAGTCCTCAGGGATGAGGTTGCCGAGCTGGCCAGTGACCACCTCCTGCTTGACCAGCTGGCAACCAAACCCCGCAGATAACTGCTGGGCTCAGGCTTCTGCCGCTGAGCTCTTCCCCTAGGAAATCTCCAGCACGGCATTTCCTTGGATCCCTCTTCGCTTTGCAGATGCTGCTTTTCACAGTTTCTAATAAACTCACATAGCTGAGAGCTGCAGTTGGTAAAATTTGTTTACATCAATCGTCAGTGGATTAAAGAAATGATGAGGTGGATGAGTGGAATCTCAGGCAGTACAGGTTTAAGTCATTTTTTTTCCTTGCAAAACTGGAAAACTGTCAGAATTCCTGTCCTGGGTCTACTTTTCCAAAGAAGAGCTACAACAAACAGCTCTGACCAAAGGTCTCAGCCTTTTTCAAATGCTCATTTTCCCTTTAAAGAAATATTCATGTTAGCTAGATTCTGGCATAGTATGAGGACCACATAAATAAAGACCAACAACTAAAACTCAGCCTCAGTTTCCATCAGCCATTGGTATGTCATGGAAAAAGTAACGCTGCCCTCTATAAAAACTGCAGCTGCATGTACAGCTCAACCTGAGCCTTGGCTCATAGCAGTATTCCGTGTTTTAATGGCCACTTGTGGAGTTGGAAGGCTCCCACTTTTTCATCCCACGGCATCTGGGGATAGCTGGGGCAGATACAGCACGAGAAATAATCAGCAGGTTTCAGTGTTCACAGCAGCCTGGGATTCTGAGTGAGACTGCTTGATGGCATAATTAAAAGCCTAATTCAGAGACCAGAATTAAAGTTCAGCTGCCACTTTTACCCTTTTCCCCTGCCTTTGAACCTTTAATTTTGCTACATTAGTAATAATGTAAGAGAATTCCTGTGGATTGTTTTGTATTTCTTTAAAATGACGGGAATAGACCTATTCTGCCACGTACCTAGATCCGTTAGCACCAGGGCATCTGGGGCTATTCAGGAGGTACAACCCAAGATCGAATATTCTACCTCATTTAATGTAAAATTTTCTGAGTTGTATGGATAAATTTCCTGAGTTATATGGATAAAAATTGGACACTGGTGGTGGCAAGCATCTCTCTGGCAGCTTAGCGGAAATCTTTCCGTACAACTCCAATAACCATTGAGAAAAGCAGGGTGTGATTTACATACTCCTACACTAGGCATTCCCGCAGAACCACTAGACTGTGATCACAGCACATTATTAAAGGCAGAGAGCATGCAAAAAAAAAAAGGACATTTCAAAAAAAAAAAACCTTACAATTTATTCAAATCACAGCTAATTTCCACCAGCTGACAGGAAGCACATTTTGCTCTCCTACACATCCTCTTTCTCAAAACTGTCCAGTTTCTGTTTGTTTTGACAAGTTTGGTCTCATTTTTTAAAAGTGTTGGGTTTTTTTTAAGTTTAAAAAATGCCTAAGCCAACTAATTTTCCAAATAAATGGATAAATAAATAATTACAGAATTGAGAAAACACTGCAGTTACAAAGGAGGAGGTAAAGAGTAACAAAATAGGAAGCAGGTGAAAAGGTGGAAATGGCCCTATAGTCCTAACTGCAGGCATTACATACAGTTTTGTTTATGGACATGTTCAACATATACTCATATCACACATTTGGGGTAATGTTGGCCATATGGCAGAGCATGGAACTGCGAGGAAAGTCCTGGCACAATGACAATATGACTAAATCACGTGTGTGTGTTTGACCACCTCATTGACTCCCTGACCATCCATCCATCTCTGCTGAAGCTCTTGAGATGTTCCAAACCTCTAAACAGATTAAGGCTTTTCTTCTAAGCTAATCTACTAGAGCATTTCTTTTGTATTTCCTGCTCAAGGATCAGGACAGATGCTTTGTGTCATTGGGAAGGAAACCTCTCCTTCTCAAAGATGTAGAGGTTACCAGAGTCACAAAGTAGGTTGAGGCTCCCTCTGAGCCTGAGAGGAATGTGAGAGAATGGACTTTCAACGCAGGACAATTTTATGTGCTGAAAATCTCTTGTAGGCCATTTTAAAGCAGCTTTTATGCCTTCCTCTGAATTGTGCATCCATATTATTTGCTCCTAGCTGAAATATGGTTCAAGGATATAGATCCACATTGAAGTTTAATAGTTACTTCAACATCAGAAATATTTGTTTGACTTGTATCTCCCAATGTCATAAAAGTTCAAATACTGCTGCAGCAATATTTTAAAGCAGAAAACCAAGTTAAAAATTTGAGGCCAATAGGTCAAACATTCTATCATTTAAAAAAAAGAAAAAAAAGAAAGGAAGTTGAGTATCTATTTCTTAAAAGATATTCAGAAGACCACCAGATCTCGTGCAGGAACTTGCTCTTTAGAAGATGTGTATTTTAAAAATGCAAAAGAAGAATCTTAATCAAAGAAAGCTCAATTCATTCCCTTTCCCCCCTTTTTAAAGAAAATAAAATATGGAAATTCGAATTGAAGAGTGTGTTCTGTGAGACACTGGAAGATGCTACCCAAGGGTGTTCGCTGTAGAGAGGAGCATAGCTGTATTAAAATGAATAATTTTGTGGGGAAAGGATAGAGAGTTGTTGCTGTAAGAAAAAAAATCTTTTTGATTGACATGAGAAATTGCTGCCACATGAAACAGTTCATCTTCTTTGAAGGGCTCTTTTGTCAGTGAGGTCAGGTCAAAGAGGTTTGAAAGGTCCTCATCAAAGGAAGTTGCCTTTCTAGGCCCAGTGCATTCCCTTGCTGGAGTAGTCTTGGCTTCAGGAACTGTATGGAGATGTGGGAAGCCGGGGGATGGCAGCTGCATAGTTAAGCAAGCACGGCTGGCTGAGCCATGAATCAACACTGTCACCTGCTGTGGGCAAGATAATCTCCTCACCGCCCAGGCTGATGGAAAACTGCTGCACATGGGTGAGTGCTCAGTAGCAGCTGTCTGACCGTAGCATGGTGCTGCTCTGCTGCTTGTGTATATAAGTACAAAAAGGAGGAGGGGGTCCCTGTGCTCACTGCCCCAGAGTCTGAATTTGGGTTTGCAGATTAAATAGCAGTGTAAGCCATGCAGCATGTCCAAAAACCAGAAATCCCTCTTCCCCTCTTTCCCGTCTCAGTGCCATTCCTCGTCTCTCAGGCACCTCCGCTCCTCCAGGAGTGGGAAGGTCCAGATTTTCCCCTCAGTAAAGAAGCACTGTCCCCAGGGAGGGCATAGCACCTCTTTGCAATGTGAAGGAGCAACACGTGTTAAATTCTAGCCCTAACCCTCTAGTCCAACATGTCTGGGCCACCCTTCTGCCCCAGTGTCACTAACCACTAGTTACTAGTTTTGTAGGTGTCACCCACCGCCCCACTCAATGGTGGAGATGCCGAACCAGCCAAACCAAGGACCTGGGCATGACGTCTAGGTGTCACATCCAACCAGTTAGCCAGGCACTGTGCTGCAGCAGGCTCAGCCGAACCAAGTCCGGGCTGCCATAGCCTCTGCCAATGTAGCTGAGGCCACTGAAAGGGACCTCCAGCTCCAGAGCTGCCAATGCACTCCGGCTCAATGCAGACTGAACAGTGCAGGCAGCTGTATATGTCTTTCTGGTAGCCAGGACCACTTTCTGTATTCTCAGTTTTCTTCTGAAATCTTGCTCCAAGCATCTACTCTTGCTTCGTTTTCAAGAGACTACAGACCAGGATGGCAGTTGCAATCCTGAGACCTGAGCTCTTTCCCTTATGCCCTGCAACTCATCACAACTGAGAGCAAAATTCACCGCCTCCTTTTTCCCAGTCACTTGGGGATGCCCTGTGTGCTGAAGGAAGGTCCTGCTCCCCACTTCCACTCTGCTCCCACAGCTTCCCACTCTGTCACGACCTGGTGTCTACCTGCAGAAAGAGAGTACAGGAATTAGCATCTCATTGAGATGAGAGAAGCAGCTCACACCTCTCCCAGCGACATGCAAAGCCCAGCCCTGGTAAAGGTCAGTCCAATTTTTTTTTTTTTTTCAGAGTAATTTTCTAGGAAGGCTCAAAAATTTGGGGGCTTCTGTTTGTTCTCTAAAAGAGAGCTGACCTTCTGATACAGTTGTGCAACTCGAGGCTCTGCTTCCTTGGGCAGGAATTTCGGATGCTCAGTGCCTTAAAGCCTCACTTGGCTGATTGTAGGCAGGTTTCACCGCCGCTCGCTCAGCCCCATCTCCCATTCTGTGAAAAATCACCTTTGCTGATTAGGACAGGGCTTTCCTTCCTGATTGCATTGCCCTGTTTACTGTCATTGACTTTTTGAATCAGGAGGACGTTTTGTTTGTTTCTCAAATTTTAATTGCTGAATGACTTTCCTCTTCCTCACTAACCTGCTTTTACGTTTCAGCAAACAGTTCCAGAGGTAATTGCCAAATTTATATATTCATGGAAACCCAGCAGATATGTACAATAATAGCACAATTTGGTATTTATGAAGTGCCACTTTTCTATAAAGGTAGAATTTCAGTTAATTATCACCGGGCTGTTTATTAACACTTGGAAATGGAAAAATAATGAATGGGCACATCGTTTATTCATTAAAATGCTGCTGATGAGTTGCCCCATTCATAAATTAGCCTTGCATTTCTCTTCAGTGGAGGACTGCCTGTGCTGGTGGGTTTTGAAGGTCAATTGTATTTTAACCCACAGCTTCCTGCGAACAACGAATATGTTGCCTTAGACTGTGATCACAGTGACTCTTGTCAACCAAACAGAGTTATTCTGCGAAGAGTTTGGCTGGCAGGCTGCGTAGGCAAAGGGAGAGAGCTGCGGCAAGCACCGTTGTTGAGGAGATAATTCTCTTTTGCTTGGAAGCAGTGCATCCGTCTCTATCAGACAGTGAGGATTGATGCAGCGGGCTGGGAAGGTGCTCCTGTGGACGTCCCTATACGTCTTCTGAAATCAATGCCCTTCCCTCCCAAAACCTAAGCTGTTCTTGAGGAAAGAGCTGCCTTTCTGCTGTCACTCCAATGAGAAATCACACCCCCCTGACTGGCAGAGCTACCTGGGCAGAGCATTTTAATACAGACACAGGTGAGAAAGAGAAATTCAGAGCAAGGATCTGAATATTTGGGCCACCTATTACCCTTTTTCCATGAGTGACCCCTCTCCCAGCCCCGGGAGGACTGTGCCAGGGCATGCACAGCCCTGTGGGAGGGGAGGAGCAGCAGAGGCAAAGCTGGGACGGAGAGGCTGGGCAGAGGACATCTCCTCAAAGCATTTTGCTATGCAGTGCAGCATTGAGAAGATGCTACCCTGGAACATGCTCTAGTAGAGAGGCTTTCTCCTAAATTACTACAGTCATTAAAATTATCGAGGACTTCCTTGCAGGAAAATGTTAGCCCTGGGGTGAATTTAGAATTGCATATTTCATTCTGCCCATCCCCAGCCTTCCTGTCGCACAGGCTGGACACTGCCTGGTGCTGTTGAGGGATCAGTTCCACTGAGGTGGTCAGCATGGCCGCATGGCCAGTGGTAACATAAACTAGGTGCTCCTGTGAGTATCTTGGCCACTAAAGCATTTTCAGAGGATGCTATTCCTTTCTAACAGCATAATCACTACTTGCTCATGTTAGGAGGAGGAGGAAACTTTTTTTAGGAATGACTGCAAAGTGAAAGGATGACCCTAAAGGGCCACAGAAGGATAGATGTGGTTATCTAAATGTGAAGCCACCTATAAGCAAGGTGGGTTTTCTGAAAAAGGGATCTACAGTGACCTTAAATGGGAACAATATCTCTCAAGCATTCATGCTGCACAGAGTTGTTCAGAGATAAGTCCGGGCTGCTGACATTGGTTACTAAGACTATATATTGGCTTATTTTTCCAGTAGCATGTTTGAAAACAAGAATGCAAGAATCAAATTCAGGGGGTTTTTTTAGCTGCCTTTAAAAATGCATAAAGTTTTGCTTCAAGTGTCACTGTTGGAGTTTTACTATTATGCTAACAATCCAGGCTACCCGCTGAATGCAATGGGCTACAGGGTCCATTTCAGGATTTTGCCTACTGTGAGCATTTTTTCATTTCTTTTAAAATAAAATACTGTTCTCAAGTGCCCACCTTGCAGAGTTCCTTTCATATTTTTTTTAAATAAAAAGAATGTTTAGAGAAATTATCTCTGCTTTCATACACATTGCTTATAAAGTCAAAGAAAAGTATTTCTGCATTTTTTTCCTTATCAGCTACAACTAAAATGCAAAATCCACCAAATTTTTACCGAGTTTAAGGTACACTACATTCTTCTAAGCACTGATCCTTTGTGAGGTGACCAACTGAATTTTAAGGTGCATGCCAAATAAAATGATTAGCAAGGACAAATTAAGGTTAGCATTTGACGTTTTCTTTTGAAGTACAACTTATTTTCTTGCAAAAGTACAACATCAGTTCCTGCAAAGCACTTCTTTTGTTATTGATTGGAGAGATATAATATATAAAGCTGCTGCCTGTACCACTCTACAATAATTAAAAGTACTTCATCATGCAGCTTTGAGATTTATTTTAAATGCACAAAATATGTTCCTTATTGTGATTCACAGGAATTTACTGGTCTAATTCCTTTAGAGACCAGCAGGAAAATATATTGACTCTGGTTTATTTATAAACCAGCTATTTAAATTACCAAGTTATTTACATTGTTATTTTCTCCATCATTTAGTCACCATTTGCAAGATTTCACATTGCTCTTAGTTTGGCACTCCCTAGCACTAATAGTACTTATGGTAGAAGGTTATTTAGAAGAAAGTCACACAAGCCATCTTGGTACAGGCGATCTCCTTGTTCTCATGGTGACCTCCTTTGCAAGGGGAGAACATGCAGGACTGAGCCCTGGAGAAAGTTGCAGCTGCTTATCATCATGATACAAAACCAAAATAAGGCACATTGTGAGAAACTGTAGATCCAGGCAGTTCAGTTGCCCTCAAGGTCTGGATTAAAGAACCTCTGGGGCAGATGTTTATAATGTTGCCCAGCTGTAAATCAGTCTGTTGGGGAAAACAGAGAGCGTGAAGGGAGGGACATGGTCACCCAGAAGTCCTCAGAGATCCTGATTTGGTTCTGGGGTTACGTGAAGGAAGGAACAGGTTTTGGGTGGACTCAGCTGGCCCTGTTTCATCTTAGTCCACAGGCAATATATGAAAAACAGCAAGACCACAAGGCTCTGAAACAGCTGTAAGAGTAGCCGAGGAAAATAGTTATTAAGGGATATTTCATTGCTGAGGGTGAGGACATTACCTATTCCTTATTTTCATTTCTAGCAGCATTTTTTTTTAAATCTTCAGCACGCAGTACACTACTTATTTTCACAGCACTCACTCTCCCTTTCTTCTTTTCTTTTCTGCCTTAAACTCTGTGTGTAGAGGATTGAGAATAACAGCTATTATTTACTACGCGGCTTTTATCCTGTGTCCAGATCTCGCGCTGAAGGGCCTCCTTGAGTATCTCCAGTCGAGAGACAACTGTCGAACAGACCGTGATGAAGAGCAACCTCAGCAGCCCCTGCGGAGAGATGGGTGGCGGGTGCCCTGGCCACAGGGATGTAGTGCTTTCAGAGGCTGAGGGGTAGAGGGGTGAAGTGCCCTGGCAATCCAGCCAGGCCCGGCGTGACGAAAGACTCGTCTGGTGCTGGCGAGACTGGGAGACACTGGCTGACACTACCCTAAAAGCCTTTCAGTGTGGATGAAAGAATTGCAGCTCAAGTGTTTGTGTGGGGCTCCGTTTCTGGTTGGCTTAGGGATGATTGTTGGCTGGGTGAACCTGGAGAGGAAACTCATGTTTTATCTTGGGTTGACCTCAGCGCCGTGGTGACTGGGAGCTGCATACAATTATACAACTTGGTTTGCATTTCCAACAGCAAAAAATGAATGGATTCAACCACCTAAGGGGAAAAAAAAATGGGAATTTACCATCACTGGGGTTTATCTCCTTCTAGATGCTTTGAGAAGGAGTCTCAGATGGAGGTACGAGCACTGGGAGCACCATGTGAGCCATGTGTGAGGGCAGCACTGGAGCTGCCCGTGGCTTCAGGAGGCAAGCAAGACAACAATTGTCCACATGTCACCTTAAAAACAGGGCTCAATGTGATGCCAAACCAAAGGTGCCCACCAGTCATGGTGTCTGCAACCCCATCTTTCATTGCTACTGTTGCTGTGATGAAAAACACAACGACAGCAAGTAAACCCTCTGAAAGAGTGTAGTCCCTTCTGCAAGGAGATAACTGCTTTTTTCTGAAGGAGGAAATTACTGAAATAGATGCTGCTTTGTTGCCTTATATTTCTAAATAGTCACTTCCACATAAAGAATGAATCCTTTCCCTTACACAACGCAGGCTTATTCAGAGCACATTCTGGAAGAAAGGGATTTTTTTTTTTTCCAGTGAGCTTTGGATTATAGCATTGGAGTTTTTATATTCAGAACAGTTTTAAGGGAACTGAAAAAGTTTCAGAGGTATGGGTCCATTCCCAAGCCAAGAGATGCTGATCCAGAAATTTTATACCACTATACTTTCTCTCAAGATATCCAAAATGCCATGAATTATGTATCCAACCTTGAAATGTTGTTAAAAATATAATAGAAAGTCACATATTGTGCATATTTAAGCTTTTTCCAATACTCATACTTCATAGTTTTGAGCCAGATTTCTTCTCCTCGGTGACATTTGTCCACACCAAGAACTGAGTCCAAAATACTCCTAAAGGCAGTTGAAAGTTGTTTGGAATTTTTCTGATTTAAAACATTTACTTACTGTGCAAGTTGCCAAAAATCTGAACAGTTTAAAAACACTGGGCACCTCATTTTCAGTTTTTCTCAGCAGTCATTCCATTTATTTCTTTGGAGCTTCAATACACTTACAGGTTTTATTTAATTTTCACATCATGCATTTCAAGATCATTTTCGTGGAGTGCTTTTAATAGATATTGTTTTAATTCCCAGCATACAGATCTTCATGGTTATTTATTGTTAATGTTTCCTCTTGGACTAAGCCCAAGAAACTGAAGAACTTGGCTCCAGAACATGGCAGACATAGAGGGAATGCTCTGACAAGTGAATTTGGGATTTAATTGGCTTGTACTGCTAGATGCTGGGTTTGAAATGTATTGACAGCAAAGGACTGAACGAGAAGCCTTGAACAGTACAAGTGTTATTATGCTGATAAAATGGAGAGCAAAATGGTTAATGACCATTTCTTTTTCTGGTTGTTATCAGCCATCCAGCCTCCCCCAAACCAGTGTGGAAGCTGTTCTTCAGAAAATCTTCAGCTGATGTAAAGCAACTTCTTTTCAAGTCAGTACAGGTGTGCCATTCTATACCATCTACTCATGTTCACTGCCACCTTTGGAGAGGAAAAACAACTAGTAAAATAGACATTAAAACTGAATCTAGCAACAAAAGAGAGTCTCCAAACCATAATGACTGATCTGAAAAAAAAGTGTGAAGCAGCTTCACTTCAACCCACATGGCCAGCAGATACAGGCATTCATTTACAGGTAGGACAGAGGATAATCTCTTCCCATTCCCTGAATTCCATCATTCTTGGAAAGATAAAAGCAGAAAAAAAAAAAAAAAAAAAAAAAAAAAAAAAAAACCTCTGAAATATG